>CM067368.1:1440996-1575996 GCA_034401795.1 Chaetoderma sp. LZ-2023a
CACGACACGACGATGTTGAGATTGACTATGGTAATTCATGACTTACTCATAGCATAAAATAAAGTTTGAGATTGACTATGGTAATTCATGACTTACTCCTAGCATAAAGTGAAGTCTGAGATTGACTATGGTAATTCATGACTTACACCTAGCATAAAGTGAAGTCTGAGATTGACTATGGTAATTCATGACTTACTCCTAGCATAAAGTGAAGTCTGAGATTGACTATGGTAATTCATGACTTACACCTAGCATAAAGTGAAGTCTGAGATTGACTATGGTAATTCATGACTTACTCCTAGCATAAAGTGAAGTCTGAGATTGACTATGGTAATTCATGACTTACTCCTAGCATAAAGTGAAGTCTGAGATTGACTACGGTAATTCATGACTTACTCCTAGCATAAAGTGAAGTCTGAGATTGACTATGGTAATTCATGACTTACTCCTAGCATAAAATAAAGTCTGAGATTGACTATGGTAATTCATGACTTACTCCTAGCATAAAGTGAAGTCTGAGATTGACTATGGTAATTCATGACTTACTCCTAGCATAAAGTGAAGTCTGAGATTGACTATGGTAATTCATGACTTACTCCTAGCATAAAGTGAAGTCTGAGATTGACTATGGTAATTCATGACTTACTCCTAGCATAAAGTGAAGTCTGAGATTGACTATGGTAATTCATGACTTACTCCTAGCATAAAGTGAAGTCTGAGATTGACTATGGTAATTCATGACTTACTCCTAGCATAAAGTGAAGTCTGAGATTGACTATGGTAATTCATGACTTACTCCTAGCATAAAGTGAAGTCTGAGATTGACTATGGTAATTCATGACTTACACCTAGCATAAAGTGAAGTCTGAGATTGACTATGGTAATTCATGACTTACTGTTAGCATAAAGTGAAGTCTGAGATTGACTATGGTAATTCATGACTTACACCTAGCATAAAGTGGAAGTCTGAGATTGACTATGGTAATTCATGACTTACTCATAGCATAAAATAAAGTTTGAGATTGACTATGGTAATTCATGACTTACTCCTAGCATAAAGTGAAGTCTGAGATTGACTACACAAATTCATGACTTACACCTAGCATAAAGTGAAGTCTGCGATTGACTATGGTAATTCATGATTTACACCTAGCATAAAGTGAAGTCTGAGATTGACTATGGTAATTCATGACTTACTCCTAGCATAAAGTGAAGTCTGAGATTGACTACGGTAATTCATGACTTACTCCTAGCATAAAGTGAAGTCTGAGATTGACTATGGTAATTCATGACTTACTCCTAGCATAAAATAAAGTCTGAAATTGACTATGGTAATTCATGACTTACTCCTAGCATAAAGTGAAGTCTGAGATTGACTATGGTAATTCATGACTTACTCCTAGCATAAAGTGAAGTCTGAGATTGACTATGGTAATTCATGACTTACTCCTAGCATAAAGTGAAGTCTGAGATTGACTATGGTAATTCATGACTTACTCCTAGCATAAAGTGAAGTCTGAGATTGACTACGGTAATTCATGACTTACTCCTAGCATAAATTGAAATCTGAGATTGACTATGGTAATTCATGACTTACTCCTAGCATAAATTGAAGTCTGAGATTGACTATGGTAATTCATGACTTACTCCTAGCATAAAATAAAGTCTGAGATTGACTATGGTAATTCATGACTTACTCCCAGCATAAAGTGAAGTCTGAGATTGACTATGGTAATTCATGACTTACTCCTAGCATAAAATAAAGTCTGAGATTGACTATGGTAATTCATGACTTACTGTTAGCATAAAATAAAGTCTGAGATTGACTATGGTAATTCATGACTTACTCCTAGCATAAAGTGAAGTCTGAGATTGACTATGGTAATTCATGACTTACTGTTAGCATAAAGTGAAGTCTGAGATTGACTATGGTAATTCATGACTTACACCTAGCATAAAGTGGAAGTCTGAGATTGACTATGGTAATTCATGACTTACTCATAGCATAAAATAAAGTCTGAGATTGACTATGGTAATTCATGACTTACTCCTAGCATAAAGTGAAGTCTGAGATTGACTATGGTAATTCATGACTTACACCTAGCATAAAGTGAAGTCTGAGATTGACTATGGTAATTCATGACTTACTCCTAGCATAAAGTGAAGTCTGAGATTGACTATGGTAATTCATGACTTACTCCTAGCATAAAGTGAAGTCTGAGATTGACTACGGTAATTCATGACTTACTCCTAGCATAAAGTGAAGTCTGAGATTGACTATGGTAATTCATGACTTACTCCTAGCATAAAGTGAAGTCTGAGATTGACTATGGTAATTCATGACTTACACCTAGCATAAAGTGAAGTCTGAGATTGACTATGGTAATTCATGACTTACTGTTAGCATAAAGTGAAGTCTGAGATTGACTATGGTAATTCATGACTTACACCTAGCATAAAGTGGAAGTCTGAGATTGACTATGGTAATTCATGACTTACTCATAGCATAAAATAAAGTTTGAGATTGACTATGGTAATTCATGACTTACTCCTAGCATAAAGTGAAGTCTGAGATTGACTACACAAATTCATGACTTACACCTAGCATAAAGTGAAGTCTGCGATTGACTATGGTAATTCATGATTTACACCTAGCATAAAGTGAAGTCTGAGATTGACTATGGTAATTCATGACTTACTCCTAGCATAAAGTGAAGTCTGAGATTGACTATGGTAATTCATGACTTACACCTAGCATAAAGTGAAGTCTGAGATTGACTATGGTAATTCATGACTTACTCCTAGCATAAAGTGAAGTCTGAGATTGACTACGGTAATTCATGACTTACTCCTAGCATAAAGTGAAGTCTGAGATTGACTATGGTAATTCATGACTTACTCCTAGCATAAAATAAAGTCTGAGATTGACTATGGTAATTCATGACTTACTCCTAGCATAAAGTGAAGTCTGAGATTGACTATGGTAATTCATGACTTACTCCTAGCATAAAGTGAAGTCTGAGATTGACTACGGTAATTCATGACTTACTCCTAGCATAAAGTGAAGTCTGAGATTGACTATGGTAATTCATGACTTACTCCTAGCATAAAGTGAAGTCTGAGATTGACTATGGTAATTCATGACTTACTCCTAGCATAAAGTGAAGTCTGAGATTGACTATGGTAATTCATGACTTACTCCTAGCATAAAGTGAAGTCTGAGATTGACTATGGTAATTCATGACTTACTCCTAGCATAAAGTGAAGTCTGAGATTGACTATGGTAATTCATGACTTACTCCTAGCATAAAGTGAAGTCTGAGATTGACTATGGTAATTCATGACTTACTGTTAGCATAAAATAAAGTCTGAGATTGACTATGGTAATTCATGACTTACACCTAGCATAAAGTGAAGTCTGAGATTGACTATGGTAATTCATGACTTACTCATAGCATAAAGTGAAGTCTGAGATTGACTATGGTAATTCATGACTTACACCTAGCATAAAGTGAAGTCTGAGATTGACTATGGTAATTCATGACTTACACCTAGCATAAAGTGAAGTCTGAGATTGACCATGGTAATTCATGACTTACACCTAGCATAAAGTGAAGTCTGTGATTGACTACGGTAATTCATGACTTGCTCCTAGCATAAAGTGAGGTCTGAGATTGACTACGGTAATTCATGACTTACTCCTAGCATAAAGTGAAGTCTGAGATTGACTATGGTAATTCATGACTTACACCTAGCATAAAGTGAAGTCTGAGATTGACTATGGTAATTCATGACTTACTGTTAGCATAAAGTGAAGTCTGAGATTGACTATGGTAATTCATGACTTACACCTAGCATAAAGTGGAAGTCTGAGATTGACTATGGTAATTCATGACTTACTCATAGCATAAAATAAAGTTTGAGATTGACTATGGTAATTCATGACTTACTCCTAGCATAAAGTGAAGTCTGAGATTGACTACACAAATTCATGACTTACACCTAGCATAAAGTGAAGTCTGCGATTGACTATGGTAATTCATGATTTACACCTAGCATAAAGTGAAGTCTGAGATTGACTATGGTAATTCATGACTTACTCCTAGCATAAAGTGAAGTCTGAGATTGACTACGGTAATTCATGACTTACTCCTAGCATAAAGTGAAGTCTGAGATTGACTATGGTAATTCATGACTTACTCCTAGCATAAAATAAAGTCTGAAATTGACTATGGTAATTCATGACTTACTCCTAGCATAAAGTGAAGTCTGAGATTGACTATGGTAATTCATGACTTACTCCTAGCATAAAGTGAAGTCTGAGATTGACTACGGTAATTCATGACTTACTCCTAGCATAAAGTGAAGTCTGAGATTGACTATGGTAATTCATGACTTACTCCTAGCATAAAATAAAGTCTGAAATTGACTATGGTAATTCATGACTTACTCCTAGCATAAAGTGAAGTCTGAGATTGACTATGGTAATTCATGACTTACTCCTAGCATAAAGTGAAGTCTGAGATTGACTACGGTAATTCATGACTTACTCCTAGCATAAATTGAAATCTGAGATTGACTATGGTAATTCATGACTTACTCCTAGCATAAATTGAAGTCTGAGATTGACTATGGTAATTCATGACTTACTCCTAGCATAAAATAAAGTCTGAGATTGACTATGGTAATTCATGACTTACTCCCAGCATAAAGTGAAGTCTGAGATTGACTATGGTAATTCATGACTTACTCCTAGCATAAAATAAAGTCTGAGATTGACTATGGTAATTCATGACTTACTGTTAGCATAAAATAAAGTCTGAGATTGACTATGGTAATTCACGACTTATTCCTAGCATAAAGTGAAGTCTGAGATTGACTATGGTAATTCATGACTTACTGTTAGCATAAAGTGAAGTCTGAGATTGACTATGGTAATTCATGACTTACACCTAGCATAAAGTGGAAGTCTGAGATTGACTATGGTAATTCATGACTTACTCATAGCATAAAATAAAGTTTGAGATTGACTATGGTAATTCATGACTTACTCCTAGCATAAAGTGAAGTCTGAGATTGACTACACAAATTCATGACTTACACCTAGCATAAAGTGAAGTCTGCGATTGACTATGGTAATTCATGATTTACACCTAGCATAAAGTGAAGTCTGAGATTGACTATGGTAATTCATGACTTACTCCTAGCATAAAGTGAAGTCTGAGATTGACTACGGTAATTCATGACTTACTCCTAGCATAAAGTGAAGTCTGAGATTGACTATGGTAATTCATGACTTACTCCTAGCATAAAATAAAGTCTGAAATTGACTATGGTAATTCATGACTTACTCCTAGCATAAAGTGAAGTCTGAGATTGACTATGGTAATTCATGACTTACTCCTAGCATAAAGTGAAGTCTGAGATTGACTACGGTAATTCATGACTTACTCCTAGCATAAATTGAAATCTGAGATTGACTATGGTAATTCATGACTTACTCCTAGCATAAATTGAAGTCTGAGATTGACTATGGTAATTCATGACTTACTCCTAGCATAAAGTGAAGTCTGAGATTGACTATGGTAATTCATGACTTACTCCTAGCATAAAGTGAAGTCTGAGATTGACTATGGTAATTCATGACTTACTCCTAGCATAAAGTGAAGTCTGAGATTGACTATGGTAATTCATGACTTACTCCTAGCATAAAGTGAAGTCTGAGATTGACTATGGTAATTCATGACTTACTGTTAGCATAAAATAAAGTCTGAGATTGACTATGGTAATTCATGACTTACTCCCAGCATAAAGTGAAGTCTGAGATTGACTATGGTAATTCATGACTTACTCCTAGCATAAAATAAAGTCTGAGATTGACTATGGTAATTCATGACTTACTGTTAGCATAAAATAAAGTCTGAGATTGACTATGGTAATTCATGACTTACTCCTAGCATAAAGTGAAGTCTGAGATTGACTATGGTAATTCATGACTTACTGTTAGCATAAAGTGAAGTCTGAGATTGACTATGGTAATTCATGACTTACACCTAGCATAAAGTGGAAGTCTGAGATTGACTATGGTAATTCATGACTTACTCATAGCATAAAATAAAGTTTGAGATTGACTATGGTAATTCATGACTTACTCCTAGCATAAAGTGAAGTCTGAGATTGACTACACAAATTCATGACTTACACCTAGCATAAAGTGAAGTCTGCGATTGACTATGGTAATTCATGATTTACACCTAGCATAAAGTGAAGTCTGAGATTGACTATGGTAATTCATGACTTACTCCTAGCATAAAGTGAAGTCTGAGATTGACTACGGTAATTCATGACTTACTCCTAGCATAAAGTGAAGTCTGAGATTGACTATGGTAATTCATGACTTACTCCTAGCATAAAATAAAGTCTGAGATTGACTATGGTAATTCATGACTTACTCCTAGCATAAAGTGAAGTCTGAGATTGACTATGGTAATTCATGACTTACTCCTAGCATAAAGTGAAGTCTGAGATTGACTACAGTAATTCATGACTTACTCCTAGCATAAAGTGAAGTCTGAGATTGACTATGGTAATTCATGACTTACTCCTAGCATAAAGTGAAGTCTGAGATTGACTATGGTAATTCATGACTTACACCTAGCATAAAGTGAAGTCTGAGATTGACTATGGTAATTCATGACTTGCTCCTAGCATAAAGTGAGGTCTGAGATTGACTACGGTAATTCATGACTTACTCCTAGCATAAAGTGAAGTCTGAGATTGACTATGGTAATTCATGACTTACACCTAGCATAAAGTGAAGTCTGAGATTGACTATGGTAATTCATGACTTACTGTTAGCATAAAGTGAAGTCTGAGATTGACTATGGTAATTCATGACTTACACCTAGCATAAAGTGGAAGTCTGAGATTGACTATGGTAATTCATGACTTACTCATAGCATAAAATAAAGTTTGAGATTGACTATGGTAATTCATGACTTACTCCTAGCATAAAGTGAAGTCTGAGATTGACTACACAAATTCATGACTTACACCTAGCATAAAGTGAAGTCTGCGATTGACTATGGTAATTCATGATTTACACCTAGCATAAAGTGAAGTCTGAGATTGACTATGGTAATTCATGACTTACTCCTAGCATAAAGTGAAGTCTGAGATTGACTACGGTAATTCATGACTTACTCCTAGCATAAAGTGAAGTCTGAGATTGACTATGGTAATTCATGACTTACTCCTAGCATAAAATAAAGTCTGAGATTGACTATGGTAATTCATGACTTACTCCTAGCATAAAGTGAAGTCTGAGATTGACTATGGTAATTCATGACTTACTCCTAGCATAAAGTGAAGTCTGAGATTGACTATGGTAATTCATGACTTACTCCTAGCATAAATTGAAGTCTGAGATTGACTATGGTAATTCATGACTTACTCCTAGCATAAAATAAAGTCTGAGATTGACTATGGTAATTCATGACTTACTCCCAGCATAAAGTGAAGTCTGAGATTGACTATGGTAATTCATGACTTACTCCTAGCATAAAATAAAGTCTGAGATTGACTATGGTAATTCATGACTTACTGTTAGCATAAAATAAAGTCTGAGATTGACTATGGTAATTCACGACTTATTCCTAGCATAAAGTGAAGTCTGAGATTGACTATGGTAATTCATGACTTACTGTTAGCATAAAGTGAAGTCTGAGATTGACTATGGTAATTCATGACTTACACCTAGCATAAAGTGGAAGTCTGAGATTGACTATGGTAATTCATGACTTACTCATAGCATAAAATAAAGTTTGAGATTGACTATGGTAATTCATGACTTACTCCTAGCATAAAGTGAAGTCTGAGATTGACTACACAAATTCATGACTTACACCTAGCATAAAGTGAAGTCTGCGATTGACTATGGTAATTCATGATTTACACCTAGCATAAAGTGAAGTCTGAGATTGACTATGGTAATTCATGACTTACTCCTAGCATAAAGTGAAGTCTGAGATTGACTACGGTAATTCATGACTTACTCCTAGCATAAAGTGAAGTCTGAGATTGACTATGGTAATTCATGACTTACTCCTAGCATAAAATAAAGTCTGAGATTGACTATGGTAATTCATGACTTACTCCTAGCATAAAGTGAAGTCTGAGATTGACTATGGTAATTCATGACTTACTCCTAGCATAAAGTGAAGTCTGAGATTGACTATGGTAATTCATGACTTACTCCTAGCATAAATTGAAATCTGAGATTGACTATGGTAATTCATGACTTACTCCTAGCATAAAGTGAAGTCTGAGATTGACTATGGTAATTCATGACTTACTCCTAGCATAAAGTGAAGTCTGAGATTGACTATGGTAATTCATGACTTACTCCTAGCATAAATTGAAATCTGAGATTGACTATGGTAATTCATGACTTACTCCTAGCATAAAGTGAAGTCTGAGATTGACTATGGTAATTCATGACTTACTCCTAGCATAAAATAAAGTCTGAGATTGACTATGGTAATTCATGACTTACTCCCAGCATAAAGTGAAGTCTGAGATTGACTATGGTAATTCATGACTTACACCTAGCATAAAGTGAAGTCTGAGATTGACTATGGTAATTCATGACTTACTGTTAGCATAAAATAAAGTCTGAGATTGACTATGGTAATTCATGACTTACTCCCAGCATAAAGTGAAGTCTGAGATTGACTATGGTAATTCATGACTTACACCTAGCATAAAGTGAAGTCTGAGATTGACTATGGTAATTCATGACTTACACCTAGCATAAAATAAAGTCTGAGATTGACTATGGTAATTCATGACTTACTCCTAGCATAAAGTGAAGTCTGAGATTGACTACAGTAATTCATGACTTACACATAGCATAAAGTGAAGTCTGAGATTGACTATGGTAATTCATGACTTACACCTAGCATAAAGTGAAGTCTGAGATTGACCATGGTAATTCATGACTTACACCTAGCATAAAGTGAAGTCTGTGATTGACTACGGTAATTCATGACTTGCTCCTAGCATAAAGTGAGGTCTGAGATTGACTACGGTAATTCATGACTTACTCCTAGCATAAAGTGAAGTCTGAGATTGACTATGGTAATTCATGACTTACACCTAGCATAAAGTGAAGTCTGAGATTGACTATGGTAATTCATGACTTACTGTTAGCATAAAGTGAAGTCTGAGATTGACTATGGTAATTCATGACTTACACCTAGCATAAAGTGGAAGTCTGAGATTGACTATGGTAATTCATGACTTACTCATAGCATAAAATAAAGTTTGAGATTGACTATGGTAATTCATGACTTACTCCTAGCATAAAGTGAAGTCTGAGATTGACTACACAAATTCATGACTTACACCTAGCATAAAGTGAAGTCTGCGATTGACTATGGTAATTCATGATTTACACCTAGCATAAAGTGAAGTCTGAGATTGACTATGGTAATTCATGACTTACTCCTAGCATAAAGTGAAGTCTGAGATTGACTACGGTAATTCATGACTTACTCCTAGCATAAAGTGAAGTCTGAGATTGACTATGGTAATTCATGACTTACTCCTAGCATAAAATAAAGTCTGAAATTGACTATGGTAATTCATGACTTACTCCTAGCATAAAGTGAAGTCTGAGATTGACTATGGTAATTCATGACTTACTCCTAGCATAAAGTGAAGTCTGAGATTGACTACGGTAATTCATGACTTACTCCTAGCATAAATTGAAATCTGAGATTGACTATGGTAATTCATGACTTACTCCTAGCATAAATTGAAGTCTGAGATTGACTATGGTAATTCATGACTTACTCCTAGCATAAAATAAAGTCTGAGATTGACTATGGTAATTCATGACTTACTCCCAGCATAAAGTGAAGTCTGAGATTGACTATGGTAATTCATGACTTACTCCTAGCATAAAATAAAGTCTGAGATTGACTATGGTAATTCATGACTTACTGTTAGCATAAAATAAAGTCTGAGATTGACTATGGTAATTCACGACTTATTCCTAGCATAAAGTGAAGTCTGAGATTGACTATGGTAATTCATGACTTACTGTTAGCATAAAGTGAAGTCTGAGATTGACTATGGTAATTCATGACTTACACCTAGCATAAAGTGGAAGTCTGAGATTGACTATGGTAATTCATGACTTACTCATAGCATAAAATAAAGTTTGAGATTGACTATGGTAATTCATGACTTACTCCTAGCATAAAGTGAAGTCTGAGATTGACTACACAAATTCATGACTTACACCTAGCATAAAGTGAAGTCTGCGATTGACTATGGTAATTCATGATTTACACCTAGCATAAAGTGAAGTCTGAGATTGACTATGGTAATTCATGACTTACTCCTAGCATAAAGTGAAGTCTGAGATTGACTACGGTAATTCATGACTTACTCCTAGCATAAAGTGAAGTCTGAGATTGACTATGGTAATTCATGACTTACTCCTAGCATAAAATAAAGTCTGAGATTGACTATGGTAATTCATGACTTACTCCTAGCATAAAGTGAAGTCTGAGATTGACTATGGTAATTCATGACTTACTCCTAGCATAAAGTGAAGTCTGAGATTGACTATGGTAATTCATGACTTACTCCTAGCATAAAGTGAAGTCTGAGATTGACTATGGTAATTCATGACTTACTCCTAGCATAAAGTGAAGTCTGAGATTGACTATGGTAATTCATGACTTACTCCTAGCATAAAGTGAAGTCTGAGATTGACTATGGTAATTCATGACTTACACCTAGCATAAAGTGAAGTCTGAGATTGACTATGGTAATTCATGACTTACACCTAGCATAAAGTGAAGTCTGAGATTGACTATGGTAATTCATGACTTACTGTTAGCATAAAATAAAGTCTGAGATTGACTATGGTAATTCACGACTTATTCCTAGCATAAAGTGAAGTCTGAGATTGACTATGGTAATTCATGACTTACTGTTAGCATAAAGTGAAGTCTGAGATTGACTATGGTAATTCATGACTTACACCTAGCATAAAGTGAAGTCTGAGATTGACTATGGTAATTCATGACTTACTCCTAGCATAAAGTGAAGTCTGAGATTGACTATGGTAATTCATGACTTACACCTAGCATAAAGTGAAGTCTGAGATTGACTATGGTAATTCATGACTTACTTCTAGCATAAAGTGAAGTCTGAGATTGACTATGGTAATTCATGACTTACTCCTAGCATAAAGTGAAGTCTGAGATTGACTATGGTAATTCATGACTTACTCCTAGCATAAAGTGAAGTCTGAGATTGACTATGGTAATTCATGACTTACTCCTAGCATAAAGTGAAGTCTGAGATTGACTATGGTAATTCATGACTTACACCTAGCATAAAGTGAAGTCTGAGATTGACTATGGTAATTCATGACTTACACCTAGCATAAAGTGGAAGTCTGAGATTGACTATGGTAATTCATGACTTACTCATAGCATAAAATAAAGTTTGAGATTGACTATGGTAATTCATGACTTACTCCTAGCATAAAGTGAAGTCTGAGATTGACTACACAAATTCATGACTTACACCTAGCATAAAGTGAAGTCTGCGATTGACTATGGTAATTCATGATTTACACCTAGCATAAAGTGAAGTCTGAGATTGACTATGGTAATTCATGACTTACTCCTAGCATAAAGTGAAGTCTGAGATTGACTATGGTAATTCATGACTTACTCCTAGCATAAAGTGAAGTCTGAGATTGACTATGGTAATTCATGACTTACTCCTAGCATAAAGTGAAGTCTGAGATTGACTATGGTAATTCATGACTTACTCCTAGCATAAAGTGAAGTCTGAGATTGACTATGGTAATTCATGACTTACTCCTAGCATAAAGTGAAGTCTGAGATTGACTACGGTAATTCATGACTTACTCCTAGCATAAATTGAAATCTGAGATTGACTATGGTAATTCATGACTTACTCCTAGCATAAAGTGAAGTCTGAGATTGACTATGGTAATTCATGACTTACTCCTAGCATAAAGTGAAGTCTGAGATTGACTACGGTAATTCATGACTTACTCCTAGCATAAATTGAAATCTGAGATTGACTATGGTAATTCATGACTTACTCCTAGCATAAATTGAAGTCTGAGATTGACTATGGTAATTCATGACTTACTCCTAGCATAAAATAAAGTCTGAGATTGACTATGGTAATTCATGACTTACTCCCAGCATAAAGTGAAGTCTGAGATTGACTATGGTAATTCATGACTTACACCTAGCATAAAGTGAAGTCTGAGATTGACTATGGTAATTCATGACTTACTGTTAGCATAAAATAAAGTCTGAGATTGACTATGGTAATTCATGACTTACTCCTAGCATAAAGTGAAGTCTGAGATTGACTATGGTAATTCATGACTTACACCTAGCATAAAGTGAAGTCTGAGATTGACTATGGTAATTCATGACTTACTGTTAGCATAAAATGAAAGTCTGAGATTGACTATGGTAATTCATGACTTACTCCTAGCATAAAGTGAAGTCTGAGATTGACTATGGTAATTCATGACTTACTGTTAGCATAAAGTGAAGTCTGAGATTGACTATGGTAATTCATGACTTACACCTAGCATAAAGTGGAAGTCTGAGATTGACTATGGTAATTCATGACTTACTCCTAGCATAAAGTGAAGTCTGAGATTGACTATGGTAATTCATGACTTACTCCTAGCATAAAGTGAAGTCTGAGATTGACTACGGTAATTCATGACTTACTCCTAGCATAAAGTGAAGTCTGAGATTGACTATGGTAATTCATGACTTACACCTAGCATAAAGTGAAGTCTGAGATTGACTATGGTAATTCATGACTTACTCCTAGCATAAAGTGAAGTCTGAGATTGACTATGGTAATTCATGACTTACTCCTAGCATAAAGTGAAGTCTGAGATTGACTATGGTAATTCATGACTTACTCCTAGCATAAAATAAAGTCTGAAATTGACTATGGTAATTCATGACTTACTCCTAGCATAAAGTGAAGTCTGAGATTGACTACACAAATTCATGACTTACACCTAGCATAAAGTGAAGTCTGCGATTGACTATGGTAATTCATGATTTACACCTAGCATAAAGTGAAGTCTGAGATTGACTATGGTAATTCATGACTTACTCCTAGCATAAAGTGAAGTCTGAGATTGACTACGGTAATTCATGACTTACTCCTAGCATAAAGTGAAGTCTGAGATTGACTATGGTAATTCATGACTTACTCCTAGCATAAAATAAAGTCTGAGATTGACTATGGTAATTCATGACTTACTCCTAGCATAAAGTGAAGTCTGAGATTGACTATGGTAATTCATGACTTACTCCTAGCATAAAGTGAAGTCTGAGATTGACTACGGTAATTCATGACTTACTCCTAGCATAAAGTGAAGTCTGAGATTGACTATGGTAATTCATGACTTACTCCTAGCATAAATTGAAGTCTGAGATTGACTATGGTAATTCATGACTTACTCCTAGCATAAAATAAAGTCTGAGATTGACTATGGTAATTCATGACTTACTCCCAGCATAAAGTGAAGTCTGAGATTGACTATGGTAATTCATGACTTACTCCTAGCATAAAATAAAGTCTGAGATTGACTATGGTAATTCATGACTTACTGTTAGCATAAAATAAAGTCTGAGATTGACTATGGTAATTCACGACTTATTCCTAGCATAAAGTGAAGTCTGAGATTGACTATGGTAATTCATGACTTACTGTTAGCATAAAGTGAAGTCTGAGATTGACTATGGTAATTCATGACTTACACCTAGCATAAAGTGGAAGTCTGAGATTGACTATGGTAATTCATGACTTACTCATAGCATAAAATAAAGTTTGAGATTGACTATGGTAATTCATGACTTACTCCTAGCATAAAGTGAAGTCTGAGATTGACTACACAAATTCATGACTTACACCTAGCATAAAGTGAAGTCTGCGATTGACTATGGTAATTCATGATTTACACCTAGCATAAAGTGAAGTCTGAGATTGACTATGGTAATTCATGACTTACTCCTAGCATAAAGTGAAGTCTGAGATTGACTACGGTAATTCATGACTTACTCCTAGCATAAAGTGAAGTCTGAGATTGACTATGGTAATTCATGACTTACTCCTAGCATAAAATAAAGTCTGAAATTGACTATGGTAATTCATGACTTACTCCTAGCATAAAGTGAAGTCTGAGATTGACTATGGTAATTCATGACTTACTCCTAGCATAAAGTGAAGTCTGAGATTGACTACGGTAATTCATGACTTACTCCTAGCATAAATTGAAATCTGAGATTGACTATGGTAATTCATGACTTACTCCTAGCATAAAATAAAGTCTGAGATTGACTATGGTAATTCATGACTTACTCCCAGCATAAAGTGAAGTCTGAGATTGACTATGGTAATTCATGACTTACTCCTAGCATAAAGTGAAGTCTGAGATTGACTATGGTAATTCATGACTTACTGTTAGCATAAAGTGAAGTCTGAGATTGACTATGGTAATTCATGACTTACACCTAGCATAAAGTGAAGTCTGAGATTGACTATGGTAATTCATGACTTACACCTAGCATAAAGTGAAGTCTGAGATTGACTATGGTAATTCATGACTTACTGTTAGCATAAAATAAAGTCTGAGATTGACTATGGTAATTCACGACTTATTCCTAGCATAAAGTGAAGTCTGAGATTGACTATGGTAATTCATGACTTACTGTTAGCATAAAGTGAAGTCTGAGATTGACTATGGTAATTCATGACTTACACCTAGCATAAAGTGGAAGTCTGAGATTGACTATGGTAATTCATGACTTACTCATAGCATAAAGTGAAGTCTGAGATTGACTACAGTAATTCATGACTTACACCTAGCATAAAGTGAAGTCTGAGATTGACTATGGTAATTCATGACTTACTTCTAGCATAAAGTGAAGTCTGAGATTGACCATGGTAATTCATGACTTACACCTAGCATAAAGTGAAGTCTGTGATTGACTACGGTAATTCATGACTTGCTCCTAGCATAAAGTGAGGTCTGAGATTGACTACGGTAATTCATGACTTACTCCTAGCATAAAGTGAAGTCTGAGATTGACTATGGTAATTCATGACTTACACCTAGCATAAAGTGAAGTCTGAGATTGACTATGGTAATTCATGACTTACACCTAGCATAAAGTGAGGTCTGAGATTGACTACGGTAATTCATGACTTACTCCTAGCATAAAGTGAAGTCTGAGATTGACTATGGTAATTCATGACTTACTCCTAGCATAAAATAAAGTCTGAAATTGACTATGGTAATTCATGACTTACTCCTAGCATAAAGTGAAGTCTGAGATTGACTATGGTAATTCATGACTTACTCCTAGCATAAAGTGAAGTCTGAGATTGACTACAGTAATTCATGACTTACTCCTAGCATAAAGTGAAGTCTGAGATTGACTATGGTAATTCATGACTTACTCCTAGCATAAAGTGAAGTCTGAGATTGACTATGGTAATTCATGACTTACTCCTAGCATAAAGTGAAGTCTGAGATTGACTATGGTAATTCATGACTTACTCCTAGCATAAAGTGAAGTCTGAGATTGACTACAGTAATTCATGACTTACACCGGTAATTCATGACTTATACCTAGCATAAAGTGAAGTCTGAAATTGACTATTACGGAATGCAAAAGGGTACCATACAATTAGAAAGTAGCAGTAGCTACATGTATGAAGGTTCAATTGTGAAACTGATAGCTATACGATTATCAGCGCCTTTGTCTTTACAAAAAGTCTGGTGGAAATTGTGATATACATGCAATGCATTGCACATGTTTATTTAGATTGACATTGGTGAATGCTTTTTTGTGAATTCTTGTGTCTATTTCAAATAGGCTATTTTGGTTTAAATTGACAGTGGATATAAACATTTACTCTGACTTGAAGCAGGAGTATGCAAGTCAGATAACATGGTCATTTAGTGCAGTGACAAAGTGCATGTCTTGCCTGCATTATCTCCACACATTTTGAAAGGATGGAGGGGATATTGCAATCACCTTCGTCCATCCGTCTGTCTGCCTATCTCATCTAAAAACATTTGGTGGAATTCAATCAAATTTGCTATGTGAGTTAACTATATCATTGCTGGCTGCATCATGACATTTATATTAATCTGCACCCCCAGGGTAAGGGCAGTGTGGAGGCACCTCTGTCAGAGTCACAAAGTTGGTGCAATTCAATAAAATTTGGTATGTTAGTTATCCATATTATAATTGTGGATTATGAGAATGTTTACATTAGGTTCTTCCCCACCCCCAGGTAATGTGGTGGATAGGGTGGGGTTGGATGGGGGCAGAACAGCAATGTTGATTTAATTCAAACAAATTGTTCATGCAAGATACCCATATTATTCTGGATTGTGAGGTGATGTTTACGTAAGTCTCCATCCACAGGGTAGGGTAGAGGCGGGGTGGACAGTCAGTCAAAGTTGGTGGCATTCAGCCACATTTGGTATACGAGTTCCTCATATGATTGTGGATAGTGAGACGATGTTTAGATTAGGCTCGGTACCCTCCCCTCTCCACAAACACACACCACTCCTGGCTTACAAAACTAAACTTTGACACACTAATATTACACTGATCACCAGACATGGGGCAATTACATTGCCAAAGTAATTAATTACAATTACAATTACATTTACTCCATTTTGTGAATGTAATTAATTAAAATTACAATTAATTTTTACCAATATATGTGTATGAATTGGTTTCTAAGCAGATTATAAGCAATGGTAGGTATGTGAGTGTGTGCTGAATAAATAAACAAAGAACTTTATGCAGTCATATTTCCTTTAAATAAACTGAAGTGACCTTTATTTTTAACCAATACGCCCATATGTAGTTTAGAGCACTAGCAAAATGAAAGAGGAATTATATACATGTAGTTATTATATTAACCCATTAACACTCAATTTGGCAAAGAATGGCTTGTGCAGTGGTCTTGAGAAATGCCCACTTGCAGACCAAGAGACTATTTTTTAATATTTATCATGTCTGGAATCAATAACAGAGGTAAATTTTCGAAAATGTTCCTCTCTCGGTCTGCAAATGGATAAAATCTATGAGAAAATAATCTGTCTCAGATCTGTATGTACTATTTCATTAACCGTTACCACTCTGATGTCAAAAGTTTTAATTTTCAAACTAAAAGATGAACTGTTGTCCATTTTTCAACAAATTTGGTGGATGATGTTACTGTCATAGACAGCAAATTCGTCCACCAAATTTGTTGGAAAATGTACACCAGTTTCTTTGCTATTGACACAGTAAAAGATAGAATAATGATATCAGAGAAGGGTTAAATGGTCAAACCCGCCAAATATGGATTGAGCAGTGGTCTTGAACAAAGTCCATTTGAAAGGTACGAGAAGACTCTTTTCTTAAATTTACCACTGGAATGATTGGTTAGCTAACCAAAACAGTCAATCCAGTGTTGAATTTAAAACTGCACCCTATAAAAACAGTCTAAAAGGTATTAACCCATTTCAAGGAGAAAATTCTTTAGGATGTGTGAAATATTCAGTTTAATATTCTGAGAATAATTTTACTGGAATCTGTTGCTACATATATGTATGCAATCAGTTCATCTAGTTAAGTTATTTCCAAAATATTCAAACAAATAATTCTTACATTGTAAGTAGAATTTGTAATATCTCATCTGTATAGTTGAAATGTTGTCTGTGCAAAACCTTAAATAAAATCAACAAAATACTTTTGTGAATGGATAAAATCACACCTCCAAGCAGATGGATGACCACTGGTGGAGTTAAATGGATAAAATTACACCTCCCAGCAGATGGATGACCACTGGTGGAGTTAAATGGATAAAATCACACCTAAAAGCAGATGGATGACCACTTGTGGAGTTAAATGGATAAAATCACCCTCCCAGCAGATGGATGACCACTGGTGTAGTTAAATGGATAAAATCACACATCCCAGCAGATAGATGACCACTGGTGGAGTTAAATGGATAAAATCACACGTCCCAGCAGATAGATGACCAATGGTGGAGTTAAATGGATAAAATCACACCTCCCATCAGATAGATGACCACTGGTGGAGTTAAATGGATAAAATCACACCTCCCAGCAGATAGATGACCACTGGTGGAGTTACATGGATAAAATCACACCTCCCAGCAGATAGATGACCACTGGTGGAGTTAAATGGATAAAATCACACCTCCCAGCAGATAGATGACCACTGGTGGAGTTAAATGGATAAAATCACACCTCCCAGCAGATGGATGACCACTGGTGGAGTTAAATGGATAAAATCACACCTCCCATCAGATGGGTGACCACTGGTGGAGTTAAATGGATAAAATCACACCTCCCAGCAGATAGATGACCACTGGTGGAGTTAAATGGATAAAATCACACCTCCCAGCAGATGGATGACCACTGGTGGAGTTAAATGGATAAAATCACACCTCCCAGCAGATGGATGACCACTGGTGGAGTTAAATGGATAAAATCACACTTCCCAGCAGATGGATGACCACTGGTGGAGTTAAATGGATAAAATCACACCTCCAAGCAGATAGATGACCACTGGTGGAGTTAACCCTATCAATATTACACTTTCCTGTGGTATGTTACACATAGTATTACTTACACTATACGAACTAAGTTCTTTAAAATAATTTGACTGCAAGTTGGTGAAGCATTAAACAGATACAATTTCTAACTTATTTTAAAAATATTGTGCAAATCTCATGAGACATGGCAGAGTACTTTCCTGAAATTTAGAGTTAAAAGGGTTAGGCTGATCTACTGGGCTCAATAGAAAAACACAGGCCATGAAGACATGATATTTTTGTATATATTTAAGCATGATTATAAAGGATGCCCTGGGACCATAGAGAGCTATCCCTTTACACTGGTGTCATAATTGTCATTTAGGAATTAAACATTTCTCACAAATTTGGTTGACTATTTTGATAGTAATTTGACTGAAAGTTGATGCTGCCTAAGGCACCTTTTGATTTCTGGTAAAATTCTTGAAAAATTTATAACTTTCTTGCGAAATGAGATTTATAAGAAAATACAATTTTACTAATAAAACAATTTGAACCTGAAAGAGCAAGTATGAAAAAGCACACACAGTTTCTCAAATATACTGTCTAATATTTTGAAACTAATTTGACTGGAAGGAGTTGCTGCCTAAGGCAGTAACAGAGTCAGGCAGCAAGCCCCTGAAGTGAAATTATTGTTAATAAGCCTTTGAGCACAAAGAACAAATACAAAAAATCACTTGTGCATTTATAACAAATATTTATGTTTAATATTTTGAAACTAATTTTAAAGGAGCAATAAGGAAGCAATAACTTCCTGTCAAATTAATGTAAAAAAATTTAACAACTTATTAGTATGATAATGCAATTTGTTATGCATTGTGTACCTTCCTAATGCATTGGTGTTTGTTATGAAGAATTAAGACGATATATGAACTTATAGTGTCAGCATCAAACAGGCATGCAATTTTTGTATGTAATTGATAAAGTAATTAAAATTACCAATTACAAAAATTTCAATTGTAATTACTTACAATTCAATTACAATTACTTTTGTAGCTATTCAATTACAATTATAATCAATTACTTGAAAAATGTAATTAAATTACAGCCAATTACAATTACTCCATGTCTGCTGATCACCAAACTGAACTTTGAAACAGTAATATTAGATTACACTGATCACAAAACTGAACTTTGAAACAGTAATATTACCTGCATATAAATGTCTTTCCACCTCTCACAGCAGGCGATGCACTCATGTAACTTTGTCATTCCTGTCTGTACATAGCCATCAAAGATACTCTCCAGATTAATCTCCTTACAACAGCGACGAATAATCTCATTACTCATCTAGAAACAAGACAAAATACACAAATCAAATTCTCCTTACAACAAGATTCCTGAGACTCATTCCATGATTTTAAAGTCCCTCGGAGATGTTCTCTGGTTTTGTAAATCCCAGAAGTAATCCGCTACAGTCTCCAAAACCCCTTCGAGATGTTCACTGTTTTTGCAAAACCCTGACTTCAGCCCTCAGCTTCTTCACGATCCATGCTAGTCATGTCCTCATTTTATAAAAGCTCTGTCTTCACCACATACACTTTTTAAAGATGCCTGTGCGTCATTCTATGGTTTTGTAACTCTGAATTTATCCCTTACCTTTTGCAAGATGCCTGTGAGTCATTCACTGGTTTTGTAACTCTGAATTTATCCCTTACCTTCTTTAAGATGCCTGTGAGTCCCTTACCTTCTTCAAGATGCCTGTGAGTCATTCCCTAATTTTGTTAAACTCTGAAGTCATCCCTTACCTTCCTCACGATCCATGTGAGTCATTCACTGGCTTTGTAGCTCTGAATTTATCCCTTACCTTGCTAGGTGACCGAGTCCCTTACCTTCTTCATGATCCCTGTGAGTCATTCCCTGGTTTTGTAGCTCTGAATTTATCCCTTACCCTCTTTAAGATGCCTGTGAGTCCCTTACTTTCTTCAAGATGCCTGTGAGTCCCTTACATTCTTCAAGATGCCTGTGAGTCACTCATTGGTTTTGTAGCTCTGAATTTATTTCTTACATTCTTCATGATCCCTGTGAGTCATTCACTGCTTTTGTAACTCTGAATTTATCCCTTAACTTCTTCAAAGTGCCTGTGAGTCCCTTACCTTCTCTAAATTTATCCCTTACCTTCTTTAAGATGCCTGTGAGTCCCTTACCTTCTTTAAGATGCCTGTGAGTCACTCATTGGTTTTGTAGCTCTGAACTTATTTCTTACATTCTTCATGATCCCTGTGAGTCATTCACTGCTTTTGTAACTCTGAATTTATCCCTTAACTTCTTCAAAGTGCCTGCGAGTCCCTTACCTTCTTCAAGATGTCTGCGAGTCACTCATTGGTTTTGTAGCTCTGAATTTATCCCTTACCTTTCTCACGATCCCTGTGAGTCATTCACTGCTTTTATAACTCTGAATGTATCCCGTACCTTCTTCAAGATGCCTGTGAATTGTTCCCTGGTTTTGTAACTCTGAATTTGAGTCATATTGCAGAAAACTACCCCGAGGAAGAGTGGATACAGGTTTATACAGATGGATCAGCTATCCAGGCTGTCAAGAATGGAGGGGCAGGTGCTCACATTCGGTTTCCATGTGGAGATATAACAGACTCATGCTTGCCAACAGGGAAGTACTGTAGCAATTACACTGCAGAAATCCAGGCACTGATCTTAGCTAGCCAAATGCTGATACAACGAAAAACCAGAAATGAAAATATTGTCTTCCTGACAGACTCCCTCTCAGCGCTCCAGGCGCTGGAAAGTGGAAAGGAAAGTACAGATTTAATTCATGAAGATCTTACGCAACTGGCTAAGGAGAACAATGTCAACTTACAGTGGATCCCCTCACATTGTGGCATATTAGGAAATGACAAAGCTGATCAACTGGCTAAGGAAGGGTCAAATAAAGAACAATTCAACCGCGAGGTTGACTTTGAAGAACTGAAGCATATCATTAAAGCCACAACAACCACCAGCAGGCAGCATAATGATGCAATACACAGCCTCAGTATGGAGGATCAGACATGTATCTTCAGATTTTCAGATTAAGGACTGGTCACAATCGTCTTAATGCACATCTTCACTGTCTCAAGATTACAGATTCCACACTTTGTGAGTGTCAGCAGGCAGAAGAAACAGCAGAACATCTCTTGCAGCACTGCCAGCGATATGAACAGGCTAGAAGAAGCTTCTGGCCTATTGAAGTATCTTTTGAAGAGAAGATCAGAGGAGACAGAGACAGTTTGGTGACCACTTCAGCTTTCATGCACCAAATAAGGAAAACGGTCTAAGATTACTGTCATGAGAAAGATGAATGCAAGAAGAAGTAACTCTGAATTTATTCCTTACCTTCTTCAAGATGTCTGCGAGTCCCTTACCTTCTTCACGATCCCTGTGAGTCATTCACTCGTTTTGTAGCTCTGAATTTATTTCTTACATTCTTCAAGATGCCTGTGAGTCATTCACTGGTTTTGCAGCTCTGAATCTATCCCTTACCTTCTTCATGATCCCTGTGAGCCATTCACTGGTTTTGTAGCTCTGAATTTATCCCTTACCTTGTTAGGTGACTGAGTCCCTTACCTTCTTCATGATCCGTGTGAGTCATTCACTGGTTTTGCAGCTCTGAATTTATCCCTTACCTTGTTAGGTGACCGAGTCCCTTACCTTCTTCGTGATCCCTGTGAGTCATTCACCCGTTTTGTAGCCCTGAATTTATTCCTTACATTCTTTACGATCCCTGTGAGTCATTCACTGGTTTTGTAGGTCTGAATTTATTCCTTCCTTGTTAGGTGACTGAGTCCCTTACCTTCTTCATGATCCGTGTGAGTCAGTCACTGGTTTTGTAGCTCTGAATTTATCCCTTACCTTGTTAGGTGACTGAGTCCCTTACCTTCTTCACGATCCCTGTGAGTCATTCACTGGTTTTGTAGCTCTGAATTTATCCCGTACCTTGTTAGGTGACTGAGTCCCTTACCTTCTTCATGATCCCTGTGAGTCATTCACTGGTTTTGTAGCTCTGAATTTATTCCTTCCTTGTTAGGTGACTGAGTCCCTTACCTTCTTCATGATCCGTGTGAGTCAGTCACTGGTTTTGTAGCTCTGAATTTATCCCTTACCTTGTTAGGTGACTGAGTCCCTTACCTTCTTCACGATCCCTGTGAGTCATTCACTGGTTTTGTAGCTCTGAATTTATCCCGTACCTTGTTAGGTGACCGAGTCCCTTACCTTCTTCGTGATCCCTGTGAGTCATTCACCCGTTTTGTAGCCCTGAATTTATTCCTTACATTCTTTACGATCCCTGTGAGTCATTCACTGGTTTTGTAGGTCTGAATTTATTCGTTCCTTGATAGGTAACTGAGTCCCTTACCTTCTTCATGATCCGTGTGAGTCAGTCACTGGTTTTGTAGCTCTGAATTTATCCCTTACCTTGTTAGGTGACTGAGTCCCTTACCTTCTTCATGATCCCTGTGAGACATTCACTGGTTTTGTAACTCTGAATTTATCCCTTACCTTGTTAGGTGATTGAGTCCCTTACCGTTTTCACGATCCCTGTGAGTCATTCACTGGTTTTGTAGCTCTGAATTCATCCCTTACATTCTTCACGATCCCTGTGAGTCATTCACTGGTTTTGTAGCTCTTAATTTATTTCTTACTTTCTTTAAGATCCCTGTGAATCCCTTACCTTCTTCAAGATCCCTGTGAATCGTTCCCTGGTTTTGTCACTCTGAATTTATCAGTTACCTTCTTCAAGATGACCGTGAGTCGTTTCCTGGTTTTGTAACTGTGTATTTATCCCTTACCTTCTTTAAGATCCCTGCGAGTCATTCTCTGGTTTTGTTACTCTGAATTTATCGATTACCTTCTTCAGGATTCTTGTGAGTCATTCTCTGGCTTTGTAAAACTTTGAAGTCATCCTTTACCTTCTTCAAGATCCATGTGAATCGTTCCCTGGTTTTGTAACTCTGAATTTATCCCTTACCTTCTTCAAGATGCCTGTGAGTCGTTCCCTGGTTTTGTAAAACTCTGAATTCACCCAGATCATCCGGATGAGGTTGAGTAGCTTTGGTAGCATTGCAGGAATATCTTTCGGCTTAGCATCAGCAAGATCATGGCACGGATCTTTGAGAATCATTAAGAATTTCAGGTTACTTTCAGCCTGTCGTGATCCTTCCTAAAAATGACAAATATATCAAATCAAATATATATATATAACACACACACTAACATGAAAATAGAACACATTTTCACGCAAGACATGGTAGAAGTTCTTGTGATCTTGCGACTATGATTAATGTATACCTCATATCCATCATCACCGTAGTGAAATTATGAAATGGGACTGCCTAAATATTGCCTACGCTTTAATAAACGGCATTTATTACCATTTATTACATAAAATTTAATCCACAATCTGACATAAAATGGCATCGTGAAAATATAATCAGCTAATGATGAGTTTAGGTCATCACTCGAGTAATGCC
This sequence comes from Chaetoderma sp. LZ-2023a, assembly GCA_034401795.1. Lineage (NCBI taxonomy): Eukaryota > Metazoa > Mollusca > Caudofoveata > Chaetodermatida > Chaetodermatidae > Chaetoderma > Chaetoderma sp. LZ-2023a. The sequence goes on from CM067368.1 coordinate 1,465,188, forward strand.
AAAAACTCATAGATTAATACCCGAGTAGGGTGCTTATGTTTGTAGCCGTATGAATAAAAAAACACATACATAAGCACTTTGGTGCTGGCAATGATAGGATACGCAGGGGTTAAGGACATTTATCATGCGTTTTGCGGTTCTTCCATATAGGTGAAAATTTATACAAGTTATAAATTAGGTACTTTCATAACCTATATAAATAGAGCGGTAGCCTCGAGTACATACTCAAGTAGCTACTAGCGTAGTGACCTAAACGTAACAAATTAAGCAGTATCAATATTTAGAGCGAGTACTCTGTAGAGTCACCTATGATTTACGGACCTAATATACTGGAATTGGGAACTCAGAAATTACTCAACATATGATCATAACATGATAGTGATCGAGTATTATGCATTCTATCTGATCTGCTTAATGGTTACCCATTTGATAACATTTTTTGGTTGATAGGAGTCGGTTTATACAAGGAAGTATCGTGATTTCGATGATATTTCCGACCGTAAATATTAATTTTTTTCTCTGCGCGATCGCAAAAACCTGTCAAGCTGTCCGGCTGGCCTTATATGCTACCGGACATTGAGAATGTTTCCCGGACATGTCCGGACAATACGGACATTTTGGGAGCCCTGATATATATATATATATATATATATATATATATATATATATATATATATATATATAGAGGAAAAATTAATATTTACCGGCGTAAATATCTATGAAATGCCTCATATCAATGAAAGTTATCAAATGGGTACTCATTATGGAAGGTAGCGAATGTATAATATGCGGTCACACTCGCCTAATGATAATATATAGTGAGTTCTGAATTCATCAGTCCAGTATATAGTGGCTATAAATCGCAGACAACTCTACCGAGTACGCTCTTTAAATATTGATAACCTTCAATTTGGTGAATTTAGGCCACCACTCGATCTCGTAGATACTTAAGTCTGTACTCTCGAGGCTACCCTCCCATTTACATAGGCTGTGAAAATATACCCGGGTACGAATATTGCAGTTTTTTGCGCTACTCGAGTAGCATGAGTATGATGACCTAAACGTGTCCTTAGTGGATTGTCACATGATTTATATATTTTGTGCTGCCATATGTCAAATTTAGGATTAATTTTGATGCAATGAACAATGTTTATTAAAGTGTATGCAATATTTTGGCAGCCCCATTTAATAATTTCATTCCTGTGATGGCGGATATGAGGCATACATTTTGCATAGTCGTAAAATGACATGTATTTGTACAACGAAATTGTGTTCAATTTTCGTGTTAGTGTCTATTATTTTTTACCATTTTAGAGGATCGATTTCAACTTTTTCTTGAAACATACCTAATAGAAGTCTGCCCAGAGATTTGGACATAAACAATTTACAGCCACATCCTACATGTATTAGAAGCCGTAGCTACAAATAGGTGATTTATGTAATTAATTTCAGTAGCCTTACTGCTAATTCCTTTTATTCCCCTCAGCCCCACCCCTGCCCGATCATCCACCCCTCCCAAAGCCATGTCCGACTGGCCAAAATTTGGTTTCGGCAGTTAACTACTGGTTTAATCACCACTGTACTTTTAGTAATCGGTCAGTTAGTTAAAATGATCTTGAGTTTAAAGTAGAAACATAACCTGCTATCAATTAAGGGGCCTTTTTTAGCTAAGACACACCCATGTTTTGCTCGTGTTGGGACCGATTTATAGACTTTGAATCCTGAATGACCAAAATCCTAATTTTAAGGTAACTATACAGGTAACTTGTTGAAAATTTTGAAACTAATTTGACTGGGCGCTAATCAAATTGGTCTCAAAATATTCAACAGAATGTTTATTAAATAGCAAAGACATACAATTTGTACATTTGATGGACAATTCAATGTTCGGTGACCTACACATCATACACCATTAATTATGCATTTTGATTGTGATGTCAGCCTACATGTGACAATTGATTATGACATCATATACTTGTTGGGTAATGGGTCAAAGCTACCTATTAGCAAGCATATATTGCCAGGACCATTTTAAAACATACCATGGTGATACAGAATAACAGAGCTGTCATCCATGTATTTAGTTTTTTGGTTAAACCCTTCAGCTTTAATATAGATGTGTATTTCCTAAAATACCCACATATTACTGCTTATTCGGGTATAATGCACACACCTTGATTTGGCCAGCCAACTTCATAAATGGCACAACATATGATGACTTTGCAATCGTCAATATCTCGGTGATTTTCTTCACACCAGGTTTATCGAGCTGTTGACTAATTCCAGACAAATCTGCACATCTATTTCTCCAGAATTCTATTTCTTCTAGTGGACCCGAGTTCTCAGCCATCTCAAACGTATCCTGTGAACTGAGCACCTCCTTAATCTGCCTCGCCCAGTGAATCATGGCAGCTGTGTGTAATAAATATGGTAGTGAACGTGAATAATAATCGGCTGTATGTGATAAATAGGATGATAAACGTGAATCATAATGGACTGTGTGTGATAAACAGTGTGTTGAACGTGAATCCTAATGGGCTGTATGTGATAAACAGGGTGATGAACGTGAATCTTAATGGGTTATGTGTGATAAATAGGGTGATGAACGCGAATCTTACTGGGCTGTGTGTGATAAATAGGGTGATGAATACGAATCATAATGGGCTGTGTGTGATAAATATGGTTATGAACCGTGAATCCTAATGGGCTTTGTGGGATAAATAGGGTGATGAATGTGAATCATAATGGGCTGTGTGTGATAAATAGGGTGAACATAAATCACAATGGGCTTTGTGTGACAAATAGGGTGATGAACACGAATAATAATGGGCTGTGTTTGCTAAATACGGTGATGAACGTGAATCACTATGGGCTGTGTGTGATAAATAGGGTGATGAACGTGAATCATAATGGACTGTGCGTGATAAATAGGATGCTGAACGTGAATCATAATGGGCTGTGTGTGATAAATTGAAGGAAATTTAAATTTCCCTTTCTCCGAGATCTAACAATACTTACAATTACATTACTTATTGATAATACAGCTCAACTGAAGCTGTGCACTTGGAATCTAGATTTAGAAAGCTCTACCGGCTCCTGGAACCGGATACCCGGTTCCCAACAAACAGGTACCTGCCTGCCAGAGACGCCCATATTGTTTGCATAGCTACCAAACAAGAGACAACTCATGGCTTGCCTCCGTGGGGCTGGGAGGCAGGGTCCGTAATGCAATGGTAAGTATTGTTAGATCTCGGAGAAAGGGAAATTGAAATTTCCTTCATTCTCATTCGATCAATACTTAGTCCCTTCACCATCACGTTTAACTGGTCCACCTCTGGACTATCCCTGTTGGCTAAACAAGGGATAACTGATGCCAAAGCTGACTTGTATCCAGCAATAGTGACAGGAGCCAGTCCAGTAAAGAACAGCTCACAGAGAAAGTCTGCTATCTGTTGAATAGTGGATTGAAAGGGATCAATACCCTTACCTTCACACCACTCTGCAAATTTGTTTAAGGAAGCTGCCCTTGGCATGGGAGATTATGTTCGGAATCTAGGGCAGCTGCACTGGATTGTCCACCAGCAGATCCAGGAGATCCGTGAACCACGCCCTGCTGGGCTAATATGGCGCTATCTCTCTTCTAAGAAACGCTGTCACAGCTAGGACCACTCTGGTGAAAAAACTCGGGGCTGTCGACAGGCCGAATGGGAGGACTACAAACTCCCAAACATGATTCTGAAACGCGAATCTCAGAAACCTGTGACAACCCCTGTTCATTGGAATGTGGAAATATGCATCTTTCAGATCGATCAACACACACCACATTCCTTTCCTCAATCCTGTCATTACCGATCTCGGAATCTCCATCTGGAACCGAGGCGTATGGATAAACCAATTCAATGGCCTGAGATTGAGTATGGATCTCCACACACACCCCTGTGCTCTTGGGGACAAGGAACATGTTTGAATAGAAGACCGGAGTGCTCTGGTTTGCTGGTTTTATTGCTCCCTTCAGAAGCAAACCTGACACTTCGTTTTGAATGGCTTCTAATTTGTCTGGCTCCCTTAGTACAGGAGTCCAGACAGGTGCCAAAGACAGATTTTGTGGCGGGAAATCCCATGACTCTGGCATATACCCCTGGGATATCCACCCCAGGACCAGACTGCCTGACGTCACACCTCGCCAAGCCTCGACGAAACGCATGAGCCTTCCATCCACCATAGGCGCGTTGATGCCTAATGCGGGTGTCTGGTTCGTGATCCGCTCCCCCACCCACCCACCCTCTTAACGAGAGAGAACCATTTTGGTCTTGGCTTGACTGGTCTAACTGGCACCGCTGTTCCTGTCACACAGGCGCGGTCCAGACGGATACGAAGGGAGTTACCCTCAGGTACGATCCGCCCCCTTATTTCCACCCTTGGAGGTCTTCCCCTTGCCCTTACCACCTCTCAGGTGATCCTGGCCACCAGTAGGGTGGGCAGGGTCCTCCACAACTTTCCTCGCCTTCTTAGCCGCAGGTGGCATGGCTTGGCTTGGCTTTCGCCTTGCTCTTACACTTCTGCTTCTTGGAGGAAAGCTGAGCAGCTAGCGGTTTCACTACTGCCCCTAGTGCATGCGCCTGATATACTAGTTCTAGCTGTATGTTCACCGCTAACCGACTTTGCGCAATATTGGCTGTGTCTTCTAGGATGGCCCACGCTTTGCCACCAAAGATGCTAGGGCTGTTCAGGGGCATTTCAAGCAAACTCTCCCTGACAGCCATAGCCGGACGCATATGGTTAAAGACCATCTGCCTCCTAGACTTTGTCACACGCACCTGCACCCTGGGCAGTACGTCCATCAACAGCACAAGGCCATCATTGACACACGAACGACACAAGGTGGCCTGCCTCAGCTTCAGCCCATACCGACTGAAGCAAGTGATAGGAGTGATTGACAGCGTTCATAGTTGCGCTCACCCCCTCATCACAGAGGGACAAGACTTCTTCACTGTGTGCCTGGCTCTTGTCCACAAGTGCCTGAGTGGGGGCCACTCGCTTCTGCACTCTGGACGCCAAGAACCCAACGGTCATCCTCAGTGACCATTGGGACCACACCATAATGCTCGTACTCCCCCCTGGGGATTCGGCACCTTGTCCGCACCTCCCTAGAGGCCGCAGCTAGCTGACTCTTAGTCGTGAGTTGCTTGGCATATATAGCCTCTAGCAACTCCTTGAACTTTGGATCCAGTCCAATGGACTGGATCCGAGCCATGGGCAAGACCCTCGTCAGAATGGATGCCAGATGGGGCTTGTCATCCTCAGCTGTGGCCGAGACCACGGACAGGTCCACCCTGGCTAGCCAAGCCAGAGCATTGGACCAGTCCACTTCTGAGGAAGACACCCCTGTAAACACATCACCCATTGATGTATTCACGGGCAAGGAGCCACTGCTGGATAGCCAACAACACCGGTACCGTGCGGTTCCGCTTCCACCCCATGAAACACACTGTTCCATGGAGTAGGTACGCACGAAAAACCGTGCGGACCCGTAGCGGTTACGGAACCATGGCCATACACTTGGCACCCCCTGTGTGGCCACTGGACCAGGTGAGATAGATGAGTACCATGCCTGGCCAGCCACACCCATCACCGTGTCGGTTGATGGCAAACCAACCAGCACTGGACGGGTGGCCGGTACCAGCGTGGCCTCAACTACGGGTGGAGCGGCTGCCATGGCTTGCGCCAAACCAGACAAATGGAGGCCGGTTCCATCCAGGACGGACTCGACCTCCATGCGTTTCACCCGCGGTATCTCAGGCCGCAACAACCTCTCCTCTTCGGCCTCCTCATCCTCAGACCCCGAAGAGTCAACACAGGACGAAGAGACACTGGAGCCATCTTGGCAGACGGCTCCCATACCCAATGGACCGGCTACCGCTACTGGACCCCCCACCACCCCAGTAGCCAGTCTAGAACCCTGTCCAAGGACACGGTCCATACCGGATATGGAGAGGTTGCGCCACAGTCTTTGGTATCAGCATGGGTAGAACGCTATGCAAGCCTTGTATAGCGGGCCCAAACCATGCGGGGTGGGGGGGTGCCATCTCTGAACCCTTCAACTGTGGATGACAAGCGCCCCCAGGGGCTGAAACGGACGCTCCTCGATTTCTTTTCAGTCTGCCTGACCCCACCAAGTCCTTCTGGGCAAGGAACTCGACCACCAATTCGACGAGCCACACTGCACAGACACTACACCGATTGTCTACATTACACATGGCACAACGATAACAGATATGGTGCATGAAGGCAACCTTCATGAACTTGTGGCACTCCGGACATGATGGCGAGGTAGGCTTGGCCTGAAAACAAGCACAAGACCTAAATAATGAATGGAAGGCAGACAAATAATTTTCAAATAGTTTGACAATAAATTATAAGATTAACCCTCCAGCACCCAACACTCGCAACGTTACAACCAAGATCGCGTAAGCTGGTGAGGACAAGAACAAGAGCAGGCCAATAATACACCCATAAATTGATCCTGCAGGATGTATAAAACGGAACCAGGAACCGCATCGGATACATTTGCGGTATATTTAAGAATTAATTCCAAAATTATATTACACAAACGAATGCCAAACGATATGAGATGGAACAACATAATGAATTAACACTGCTGCTGTAGAACACGGTAAAGCAGCAAAACACACATTTTAATCACAAATTTTGGGATCAATAATCAATGCAAACAGATCATGATTACACGCAAAACTTGACATAATTTTAAAGTTTCTGGTACAAAAGCGCACGCAGCTACCAAGAATAAGATGCACAAATTAATGAAACATTTCCTTCACCAAATAATCCGAGCAATAAAAGGGTATGACATCACCCCCTTGGACCACACGGAAAAATGACATAAGCCGATTTTAGTGTTAAAAAACGTAGACAAATGCCTAATCTTCCATATTACTGCCCGATCGCCATTGGGATTTAAAGGAGGCGATCTTTCTGACATATTTCGTTGTAACCACACGTCCCAGTTCTGGGGTTCAGAAAATGGGACATGCAACACACACAAAATTTTAGAGGCATAAGTCTCCATATAACTAGAGAAAATATATGAAAATATAACCTGAGCCTAAGTGCACTTATTTAATTCAATTTATTAATCCAGTAGATAGAAACAGCACAAAGCACAGAGAAAAAAACAAAGAAAACTAAGATTTCTCCTAAGCCAAAAATCGTGTATCTCTTGTTGCTATGTGAACAAGAATAGGTGCCTCTGGCAGGCGGGTACCCATTTGTTAGGAACCGGGTACCTGGTTCCAGGAGCCGGTATAGCTTTCTAAATCTAGATTCCTAGAGTACAGCTTCAGTTGAGCTGTATTAACAATAAGTAATGTAATGGTAAGTATTGATCGAAGGAGAAAGGGTGATTAACTTGAATCATAATGGACTGTGCGTGATAAATGTGAATAATAATGGGCTGTGTGTGATAAATAGGGTGATGAACGTGAATCATCATGGGCTGTGTGTGATAAATAAGGTGAAGAACGTGAATCATTATGGGCTGTGTGTGATATATAGGGTGATGAACGTGAATCATAGCGGACTGTGTGTGTGATAAATAGGCTGATGAACGGCAAAGGAAAAAATTATAATGAATTATAACTAACTTTCAGACAGCATGATGTTGTTAAGCCAGAATTATAACTTACTTTCAGACATCATGATGTTGTTAAGCCAGAATTATAACTTACTTTCAGACATCATGATGTTGTTAAGCCAGAATTATAACTTACTTTCAGACATCATGATGTTGTTAAGCCAGAATTATAACTTACTTTCAGACATCATGATGTTGTTAAGCCAGAATTATAACTTACTTTCAGACATCATGATGTTGTTAAGCCAGAATTATAACTTACTTTCAGACATCATGATGTTGTTAAGCCAGAATTATAACTTACTTTCAAGTCGTTGTACGAGCTCCTTATTCTTAGCGGCTTTGTCCACAGCTAGCTTCATCCCCTCAGAGGGGACATAGAGCACGGTCTTGCCTTCCATCTTCCAGCGAGTATCTGTTAGACTGGCCAGGAACTTGTGAAGAGATGCCGAGAAGTCATTCTTTATGCCTAACAGTATGGTTAAGGAGGCACATAGCTCACACAAATATCTTAGGCATTTGTGATCATAACAAGGGAAGCATCTTAGCCATATGTGATTAATTCGATGTGATTTTAATCATTTCCTCCCACTGCAATTAAGTGCAGTAACATATTCCTCACAAATTATTTTCAAAATATTCACAAAAGTTATTTCTGAAAGGGTTTATTGAAACGATGGTCATAGGCTTCACGCACACATTAATAGACAGCCTCGGCTATTAATCGCTGGTTACAGGCCTCATGCATGCATTGATAGACAGCCTCGGCTATTCATTGCTGGTCACAGGCCTTATGCAAGCATTAATTGACAGCCTCGGCTATTCATCGCTGGTCAGAGGCCTCATGTAAGCATTAATAGACAGCCTCAGCTATTCATCGCTGGTCAGAGGCCTTATGCAAGCATTAATAGACAGCCTCGGCTATTCATCGCTGGTCAGAGGCCTCATGCAAGCATTGATAGACAACCTCAGCTATTCATCGCTGCTCAGAGGCCTCATGCAAGCATTGAGACAACCTCAGCTATACATCACTGGTCAGAGGCCTCATGCAAGCATTGACAGACATCCTCGGCTATTCATCGCTGGTCACAGGCCTCATGCAAGCATTGACAGACAGCCTCGGCTATTCATGCACTGCAAAGGGAATGTAAAATTCCGTAAAAAAATTCTTTTAATGAAACTTTCTGACATTCATTTCCAGCCATTCCAGTAATGTATTAAATACTCATCAGTGCAACCAATATTAGGTTAATAATTTTAGAAGCTGGATTTCTAAAGACATGATATCTTGTCAATGCTCATTGGGGTTGGTTGGGGGGGGAGGAGGTGCGAACAACAAGTCATATGGTGTCTATGACATTCCCTATCTCATTATTTGAGGGCTGCAGGTCCCCCTGTTCTCCTCTATCCCCTTAAGCTGACTATAGATAAAGTTTAAAAGGGAAAAGAATTTGCCAAATTTCATCTGTAGTGATGAACTCCCCAGCACGGGGAACATCTCAACATAAAAGGATACTGTCTGGCCAAGATGTGTTCTCGAAGAATATTGGTGCATATATTCCCATCATAAGTCTAAGTAAGCTCTCGATATGCCGACCCTTCACAGTTCCATACTGAACAACTTTCGTGAAATTAGCATCTGTAAGTTCTGGAGTTCCATCCACTTTAATGAAATATGACAGTTGATCGACATAATATGGCGGAATGCTATGTTCAACAAAAAAACCTGCGTATGAATCGATGTAGATAATGAGCATCCGAACTTGTGGATCATGAATGAAGTTCGTAATTTTTAGTTCGTGAGCGTCTGTCCACATTTCTGCAGTCAGTCCAGTGATGGCTATCCGTTCCTTGATTAGCTTATTCTGCAAAACAATCACAAGGAACTGAAAGATTTTTACAATGATAAACTGAATGAAAAGTCTAAAAATTGTGCATTTATTTATGGCAGTGAGTTGAATATTTAAAACAAGAATTCCACAAATGGTGCATACTAACCCTCCCCTGCCCCATTGTTGGTGACAAACCAATGAATGAGAGCTTTCAGGAAATAGTGATTTCATCATCAGACCTAGACCAGCTATCCTATTAAGTTTCAAAGCGATGAGCTAAACGGTCATGGAGTTATCGATCGGAAACCAATTTTCAAGATGGCTCCTGGCCATATTGGATTTCGCATCATCTTAATTTGAATAGGTTTCTTCCTCATACATAGTCCAGTCATCCCATGAAGTTTCAAACCGATCAGCTAAACGTAAATGGAGTTATCGTTCAGAAATCAATTTTCAAGATGGCCACCCTTGGCTGGTGGACATATTCTATTTTGGATTATTATCAATTTTGATATTTTTTTTCTCCAGGCCTAGTCCAAGAACCATATGAAGTTTCAAAGCGATCCGATAAACTTTACCAAAGCTCTTATGCAGAAACAAATTTTCAAGATGGCTGCCGATGGCCATCTTGGATTTCGAATCATCATCAATTTCAATAGGTTTCTTTTCCAGACATAGTCCAACGACCCTAAGAAGTTTCAAAACAATCCAATAAACGGTAATAGAGCTATCATCCCGAAACCAATTTTCAAGATGGCCACCAGAGGTTGGCGACAAACTGGGATTTTGCATCATTGTCAGTCTCTTTAGGCTTCTTCCCCCAGACCGAGTCAAACTACCATATGAAGTTTCAAAGCAATCAGATAAACGGTAACAGAGTTATCATCTGGAAACCACTCTACTACCCACCCGTCCACCAGCCCGCCTGGCACCATGCATCGCATAATACCCCACCAATTTTGTGGTGGGTATAAATAAATTCTTGAGGGGACTACATGCAATGAAATCTGGGGTTCCCATGCACTTTTCTCATCCAACAGCATCACATGGACTCACAGCTATGAATTAAGGGTGGGATTGGGAGGTGGGGGGGGGGTATCCCATGCTAGATTTTGTGGGTATCTTTGTGGAGACTTGTAAAATTAATTAGTATTCAGCAATCATACAGGGCACTACCTGTTGGTTTCTCAAACTGTATGTTAGGAGTATATACCCTCAAAAGGACCCATATGATAATCCCTGAGTGTATGTACAACCCACCTCACAAACAAGACTTCTCCCAATATGATAATCCCTGAGTGTATGTACAACCCACCTCACAAACAAGACTTATCCCAATATGATAATCCCTGAGTGTATGTACAACCCACCTCACAAGCAAGACTTATCCCACTATGATAATCCCTGAGTGTATGTACAACCCACCTCACAAACAAGACTTCTCCCAATATGATAATCCCTGAGTGTATGTACAACCCACCTCACAAACAAGACTTCTCCCAATATGATAATCCCTGAGTGTATGTACAACCCACCTCACAAACAAGACTTCTCCCAATATGATAATCCCTGAGTGTATGTACAACCCACCTCACAAACAAGACTTCTCCCAATAAGGCTATGAAGAACCCTCAGGGGTCATACACCTCCTGCAGCAGAAAAGTCCATACATATTCGATACCTTTTCCCGGGCTAATTGATCAATTTACACACACAAGGAGTAAGGTTTTGAAGCCATGTACCATCTTAGTCATACTTCCAGCCAAGTTAATGACAAGAGGTCCAAGGGGCCTGTATCGCTCACCTGGACCATAGGCATCTCAACTGGAATGGTCATTAACAATAAGTAGAACTCTAATGAGTTGAGCAAACTTGAACCAAGAAAACAGAGGCCGTGTTTCTTTATGTATCAACTTCTCTTGAACAAACTTTAATGGCCCTTAGTCATCAATATCATATCTCTCAAATTTCGGCCCAATCCGTTCAGTGGCTCTGGAAATGAAGTTGCTTTCATGAAAACCGCCACCCAACCATTTGGCAAATCAAGTTCCCTTGAACAAACTTGGTTCAGCTCGTGCCCTAAATGATATTTTATGAGTTTTGAATCAATCGCTCAAAATGTTTCGGCGAAGATTTTGACATTTCCAAAAATCAACCAAAATCCATGATGGCCGCTGGCCAAATTGGCTGATCGGCTTCATTTGAACAAACTTGGATCCCTATGCCCTAGGGTTGCTTCCTGCCAAATATAATTGGAATCGGCCTAGTAGTTCTCCAGAAGAAGACATTTTAAAGTTCCCATTGCTTTAGTATGGGCACCTTCGGCAGAAAAATAATCCAAGATGGCCACCAAACCGTTTATCTGACCGTTTCGAAAATGACAAATTTGAGCTCAGAATACCTGAAAACATATATAGAACCAATTTTGGCCTCAAAATCCAACAAATAAAAAATCCAATATGGCCACCAAACATGCTACATTTTGATTGGGCCACGGTGGCCATGTTTTTTGACGGATCACCTTCCCTTGAACACACTTTAATGGCCCATAGTCCCTAATCATATCTCACAAATTTCGGCCTGATCCCTTCAGCGGTTCTGGAGGTCGTTTTCGGGAAAACTAGGTCATCCAAGATGGCCACCGAACCATTTGGTCAATCAATTCTTCTTTAGCAAACTTGGCTTACATCTATTCTTAGATAAGGTTTCATGAGTTTTGAATCGATTCCCCAAGCGGTTTCGGAGATTTTTAAAGACATTTCCTAAAATGGGCCGAAATCCAAGATGGCTGCTGGCCAAATTGGCCGATCGGCTTAATTTGAACAAACTTGGATCCCTATGCCCTAAGGATGCTTCCTGCCACATAATTTGAATCGGCCTAGTAGTTCTCCAGAAGACATTTTAAATTTCCCATTGCTTTAGTATGGGCGTCTTGGGCGGGAAAATAATCCAAGATGGCCACCAAACCGTTTATCCGACAGTTTCGAAAATGGCAAATTTGAGCTCAGAATACCAAAAAACATATATAGAACCAATTTCGGCCTCAAAATCCATGAAATAAAAAAATCCAATATGCCCACCAAACACGCTACATTTTGATTGGACCACAGCAGCCATGTTTTATCATAGATCACCTTCCCTTGAACAAACTTAAATGGCCAAATTTCGGCCCAATCCCTTAAGCGGTTCTGGAGAAGTTGTTTCTGGGAAAACTAGGTCACCCAAGATGGCCACTAAACCATTTGACCAATCAAGTTCCCATGAACAAACTTGGTTCAGCTCTTGCCCTAGATCATATTTCATGAAGCTTGCATCTATCCCCAAGTGGTTTCGGAGAAGATTTTTAAAGACGTTTCCTCAAATCGGCCAAAATCTAAGATGGCCGATCGGCTTCGTTTTGAACAAAGTTGGATCCTTATGCCCTAAGGATGTTTCCTGATAAATATAATTGAAATCGGCCAAGTGGTTCTTGAGAAGAAGTCGTTTAAAGGAAAAGTTGACGGACGGATGGACGATGGACGGACACACGATGGATGGTTGCCACGTCATAAACTCACTTGGCCTTTCAGGCCAGGTGAGTTAATAATAATAATCTTTTACGTTTATTAGTTATTAAAGACTGCAGCCAAATAAAATTTGCCAATCAAGTTTCAGGTTATGATGCCTACCATCATACAGTAGTTCCAACTAAGATTCGTTGAAATGGGCTCAGAAGTTAATGATGAGTATGATTTACTAGATGTCTTCAGAAATTCCAAATGGTTGCCGAAAGCATAGAATGATTGAAGACTGCCACCCTACAAGCCTATTAAATGATTTTATAGAAATTTGTGGAAATTGTCAACAATATAAATGGCCAATCCAATTCCTTCTGAAGCGATTCGCCCTTTGGGCTCTCAAGACAAGATTGGTTATAATTGGGGCACTTTTAAAGAAGATACATTTTGAAGGATTTTCAGAATTTACTGGACATTGATTGGAAATCTAAAAAGGCCACCGAAAGATTAATCTGAAGCCTACCACAATTAAGGGCCTTCCATCCAAGTTCCACTAAAACTTGGTAAGTTTTGAAGAAAATATTTTGAAGGATTTTTGAAACCTCCCAAATGGTTGCAGAAAAAATTGAGATGTATTAAAGTAAAAGTGTATGGATGGAGGACGGATAGACGGTCCTTCAGGATAGGTGAGCTCACAACACCTGGCTAATATGTCCCTAGATGGTCCTTCAGGATAGGTGCGCTAACAACACCTGGCTTATATGTCTTTAGATGGTCCTTCATGATAGGTGAGCTAACAACACCTGACTAATATGTCTCTAGATGGTCCTTCAGGATAGGTGAGCTAACAACACCTGGATGGACGACGGATAGACAGTCCTTCAGGATAGGTGAGCTAACAAAACCTGGCTAATATGTCTCTAGATGGTCCTTCGTGATAGGTGAGCTAACAACAACTGGCTATTATGTCTATAGACGGTCCTTCAGGATAGGTGAGCTAACACCACCTGACTAATATGTCTCTAGATGGTCCTTCAGGATAGGTGAGCTAACAACACCTGGATGGACAATGGATAGATGGTCCTTCAGGATAGGTGAGCTAACAACACCTGGCTTATATGTCTTTAGATGGTCCTTCATGATAGGTGAGCTAACAACAACTGGCTATTATGTCTATAGACAGTCCTTCAGGATAGGTGAGCTAACACCACCTGACTAATATGTCTCTAGATGGTCCTTCAGGATAGGTGAGCTAACAACACCTGGATGGACAATGGATAGATGGTCCTTCAGGATAGGTGAGCTAACAACACCTGGCTTATATGTCTTTAGATGGTCCTTCATGATAGGTGAGCTAACAACAACTGGCTATTATGTCTATAGACAGTCCTTCAGGATAGGTGAGCTAACAACACCTGGCTAATATGTCTATAGACGGCCCTTCAGGATAGGTGAGCTAACAACACCTGGCTAATATGTCTCTAGATGGTCCTTCAGGAGAGGTGAGCTAACAACACCCGACTAATATGTCTCTAGATGGTCCTTCAGGATAGGTGAGCTAACAACACCTGGCTAATATGTCTATAGACAGTCCTTCAGGATAGGTGAGCTAACAAAACCTGGCTAATATGTCTCTTCTAGATGGTCCTTCATGATAGGTGAGCTAACAACAACTGGCTATTATGTCTATAGACGGTCCTTCAGGATAGGTGAGCTAACAACACCTGGCTAATATGTCTATAGACAGCCCTTCAGGATAGGTGAGCTAACAACACCTGGCTAATATGTCTCTAGATGGTTCTTCAGGAGAGGTGAGCTAACAACACCTGGATGGACGACGGATAGACGGTCCTTCAGGATAGGTGAGCTAACAACACTTGGCTAATATGTCCCTAGACGGTCCTTCAGGATAGGTGCGCTAACAACACCTGGCTAATATGTCTCTAGATGGTCCTTCAGGAGAGGTGATCTAACAACACCTGGATGGACGACGGATAGACGGTCCTTCAGGATAGGTCAGCTCACAACACCTGGCTAATATGTCCCTAGACGGTCCTTCAGGATAGGTGCGCTAACAACACCTGACTAATATGTCTCTAGATGGTCCTTCAGGATAGGTGAGCTAACAACACCTGGATGGACGACGGATAGATGGTCCTTCAGGATAGGTGAGCTAACAACACCTGGCTTATATGTCTTTAGATGGTCCTTCATGATAGGTGAGCTAACAACACCTGGCTAAAATCGATCTAGATGGTCCTTCAGGATAGGTGAGCTAACAAAACCTGGCTAATATGTCTCTAGATGGTCCTTCAGGATAGGTGAGCTAACAAAACCTGGCTAATATCGCTCCAGATGGTCCTTCAGGATAGGTGAGCTAACAACACCTGACTAATATGTCTCTAGATGGTCCCTCAGGATAGGTGAGCTAACAACACCTGGATGGATGATGGATAGACAGTCTTTCAGGATAGGTGCGTTAACAACACCTTGGCTAATATGTCTCTAGACGGTGTCTCAGGATAGGTGAGCTAACACCCGGCTAATATGTCTCTAGATGGCCCTTTAAGATAGGTGAGCTAACAACACCTGGATGGAGGATGGATAGACAGGATTTCAGGATAGGTGAGCTAACAACACCTGGCTAATATGTCTCATCTGTTCCAAATATAATCTGGTTAATAATATGAGCTATTAGTTCTAGACAGGTTTTGGTATGAGCATTTAGAAGTGGATCCGCCTATTGGTTAATGAACAGCTCGGCCCCTGAAGTGTTAGTGTCACTAGGAAAGAGACTGGTGCATAGTTTGGAAACAATGTTACTAAAAGCGGTTTCTCTCTCAGGAAGTAATAGTTTACAGCAATTGTTCCCAAAATGAAAAAGCTATGAACAACGAGGGAATTTAGGATATGTTAGATGTCAGAAGAGTCCACCTATGACTAATACATGAGGGTATCTATCTGAGTATCCTTACCACACTTGCATCTTCATGAGCTACTTCACCATTGACCAGTCCTCCGGTAGCCGCTGCTGACCCTTCCGTCACAGAATTAGCGCCATAATCTGACATACCATCAACTGAAAATCACATGTATATAAGGAAAATTAAATGGAAAATTATGTATAAAAGCATAGTACTGACTGCTAGTTATGTCATTCAACAGCTAGAGTTTGAACAATATGCAGCTGTGATGAATAACAAAGCAGAGCGCTGACTGCTGGTTACATCATTCAACAGCTAGAGTTTGAACAACAAACAGCTGTGCTGAATTACATAGCATAGCGCTGACTGCTGGTTATATCATTCAACACCTAGAGTTTGAACCATAAACAGCTGTGCTGAATTACAAAGCATAGCGCTGACTGCTGGTTATATCATTCAACAGCTAGAGTTTGAACAATAAACAGCTGTGGTAAATTACATTTGCATAGCGCTGACTGCTGGTTATATCATTCAACAGCTAGAGTTTGAACAACAAACAGCTGTGCTAAATTGCATTTGCGTAGCGCTGACTGCTGGTTATATCATTCAACACCTAGAGTTTGAACAACAAACAGCTGTGCTGAATTGCATTTGCATAGCGCTGACTGCTGGTTATATCATTCAACAGCTAGAGTTTGAACAATAAACAGCTGTGATGAATTACAAAGCATAGCGCTGACTGCTGGTTATATCATTCAACAGCTAGAGTTTGAACAACAAACAGCTGTGCTGGATTACAAAGCATAGCGCTGACTGCTGGTTATATCATTCAACAGCTAGAGTTTGAACAACAAACAGCTGTGCTGAATTACAAAGCATAGTGCTGACTGCTAGTTATATCATTCAACAGCTAGAGTTTGTTGAACAACAAACAGCTGTGATCAATTACAAAGCATAGCGCTGACTGCTGGTTATATCATTCAAAAGCTAGAGTTTGAACAACAAACAGCTGTGATGAATTACAAAGCATAGTGCTGACTGCTGGTTATATCATTCAACAGCTAGAGTTTGAACAACAAGCAGCGGGGTGATGAATTACAAAGCATAGCGCTGACTGCTGGTTATATCATTCAACAGCTAGAGTTTGAACAATAAACAGCTGTGCTGAATTACAAAGCATAGCGCTGACTGCTGGTTATATCATTCAACAGCTAGAGTTTGAACAACAAACAGCTGTGATGAATTACAAAGCATAGCGCTGACTGCTAGTTATATCATTCAACAGCTAGAGTTTGAACAATAAACAGCTGAGCCGGATTACAAAGCATAGCGCTGACTGCTGGTTATATCATTCAACAGCTAGAGTTTGAACAACAAACAGTTGTGCTGAATTACAAAGCATAGTGCTGACTGCTAGTTATGTCATTCAATAGCTAGAGTTTGAACAACAAACAGCTGTGATGAATTACAAAGCATAGTGCTGACTGCTGGTTATATCATTCAACAGCTAGAGTTTGAACAACAAACAGTTGTGCTGAATTACAAAGCATAGCACTGACTGCTGGTTATATCATTCAACAGCTAGAGTTTGAACAACAAACAGTTGTGCTGAATTACAAAGCATAGTGCTGACTGCTAGTTATGTCATTCAATAGCTAGAGTTTGAACAACAAACAGCTGTGATGAATTACAAAGCATAGTGCTGACTGCTGGTTATATCATTCAACAGCTAGAGTTTGAACAACAAACAGTTGTGCTGAATTACAAAGCATAGCGCTGACTGCTAGTTATGTCATTCAATAGCTAGAGTTTGAACAACAAACAGCTGTGATGAATTACAAAGCATAGTGCTGACTGCTGGTTATATCATTCAACAGCTAGAGTTTGAACAACAAACAGTTGTGCTGAATTACAAAGCATAGCGCTGACTGCTGGTTATATCATTCAACAGCTAGAGTTTGAACAACCAACAGCTGTGCTAAATTACATTTGCATAGCGCTGACTGCTGGTTATATCATTCAACAGCTAGAGTTTGAACAACAAACAGCTGTGCTGAACTACAAAGCATAGTGCTGACTGCAGGTTATATCATTCAACAGCTAGAGTTTGAACAACAAACAGTTGTGCTGAATTACAAAGCATAGTGCTAACTGCTGGTTATATCATTCAACAGCTAGAGCTTGAACAATAAACAGCTGTGATGAATTACAAAGCATAGTGCTGACTGCTGGTTATATCATTCAACAGCTAGAGTTTGAACAACAAACAGCTGTGCTGAATTACAAAGCATAGTGCTGACTGCTGGTTATATCATTCAACAGCTAGAGTTTGAACACAAACAGCTGTGCTAAATTACATTTGCATAGCACTGACTGCTGGTTATATCATTCAACAGCTAGAGTTTGAACAACAAACAGTTGTGCTGAATTACATTTGCATAGCGCTGACTGCTGGTTATATCATTCAACAGCTAGAGTTTGAACAACAAACAGCTGTGCTAAATTACATTTGCATAGCGCTGACTGCTGGTTATATCATTCAACAGCTAGAGTTTGAACAACAAACAGTTGTGCTGAATTACAAAGCTTAGCGTTGACTGCTGGTTATATCATTCAACAGCTAGAGTTTGAACAACAAACAGCTGTGATGAATTACAAAGCATAGCGCTAACTGCTAGTGATGTAATTTAATAGCCAGAGTTTGAACAACAAGCATTCTGTATGTATTGCTTTGCAATACATGTCCCCAAGTGATACAAATCTTTAGAGATTGACAGTCAAAAACCCCATCAAAAATTGACAGAAGCAGCTGAAACTCTAACTTGACCTGTAATTTCTCATAACAAAGCAATAAACCAAGTTTCAGTTATGTATGGTGAAGGAGAAGGAAAAAGTCTTGAAAGCTGATATGCTTGTATTTCATAAGTCGAAAGGGGACATAACTCCATCAAAAATTGACAAACCCCTGAAACTCGAACTTGCTCTGTAATTTCTCATAACAAAACAATGTACCAATTCTCAGTTAAATATCTTGAAGGACTGGGAAAAAAAGGATGGAAAAATAATATCTTTTGTATTTCATATGTATTTCGAAAATGTCTGAAAGGGATGTAACTCCATAAAAAATGTACGCAACCTCCTGAAACTTGAACTTGGTCTGTAATTTCTAATGACAAAGCAACTTACCAATTCTCAGTTGAATATGTTGAAAGACTGCGAAAAAAAGGGCGGAAAATTTATATTTTTCGTATTTCGAAAGGGGGCATAACTCCATGAACAAGAGGTATCAGAAGATACCAATATCTTGCATTTTTAAGTTACTGCAGGATCCGGCTGCCGCAGGACCCGGTCTGACCAGGACTAAATATTCTGTGAAAAAATAATGCCCAAGCCATGTACATATATAGAACTAGATTGCCAATTTGACCCCTGGCCACTGCCCTCAGATTGACTTAAGAACAAAATAATTTGTTATACTGTAGTCTACTAACTACAAGCTTCAAAATGATACATGACATGGCCACATTTGATACAATTTATTTTCTGCCCACCATTTCCCCTACCCCTACCCCTGGGGGTGGTATCAACAAAATTGCTCATATGTATAATAATCAGCAAGGTTTCAAGTTTCAAAAGCAAATCTTTGCTGATTAAATTGTCATTTGAAAAAAACCTTAACCACAGCATAATACATATAACCTGGATGCAAATCAGGCCTAAAATTATCAAAGTCCAAACACCCAAAAAATATGGAAAAAATTTGAAAATCAATTTCCTTTTGATGTGGGCTAGTCATATCTGCATACAAATCAGCCATAAAATAATCAGAGTTCAAACAATGAAAAATTTCAGAAAAAAATGTCAAAGTCCATTTCCTTTGGACGTGGACTGGTCCTAAGCATGGTATAGAACAAATCTGTGAAGTTTTATTCAAATCGCATAAACCCTTGTGGGTGTAAATCTCTTCTTTTTTTTTAAATTAACGCAGCAAAAACCTATACATGGATATATAACCTGCATACAAATCAGTCTTAAAATAATCAAAGTTCAAATGGTGAAAGAATTTGGAAAATTTTTGAAAATCAATTTAATTTTTATGTGGACAAGTCCTAAGCATTGTATAGAACATCACTGTGAAGTTTTATTCAAATCGCATAACCCCTTGTTGGGGTAAATGTTGTTTTAAAAAACTTAACGCAGCCAAAACCTATACCTGGCCACATAATCAGCATACAAATCAGGCAATAAAATAATCAGAGTTCAAACAATGAAAAAAGTTGGGAAAAATGTCTAAGTCGATTGCCTTTTGATGTGGACTAGTCCTAAGCATCGTATAGAACAAATCTGTGAAGTTTTATTCAAATTGGACAAACCCTTGTGGGTGTAAATGTCATTTGAAAAAAACCTTAACACAGCCAACAACCATAACCAGGATATAATCTGCATGAAAATCAGCACTAAAATAGTCAAAGTTCAAACAGCAAAATAATATGGAAAAAATTTCTTTTTGACGTGGACTGGTCCTAAGCATCGTATAGAATAAATCTGTTAAGTTGTTTTTTAAATCGGATATCCCCTTGTGGGTGAAAATGTTGTTCTAAAAAAACTTAACGCAGCCAAGAACGATAAC
Organism: Chaetoderma sp. LZ-2023a; assembly: GCA_034401795.1. Classification (NCBI taxonomy): domain Eukaryota; kingdom Metazoa; phylum Mollusca; class Caudofoveata; order Chaetodermatida; family Chaetodermatidae; genus Chaetoderma; species Chaetoderma sp. LZ-2023a. The sequence continues at coordinate 1,485,722 of CM067368.1, forward strand.
TCTTGACACATAAAATATTTTATGTTCAAACATGATAAAAATATGGAAAAAATTATAAAATAAATATAATTTTGATGCAAACTAGTCCTAAGCATCCCATAGAACACATCTGTGTAATGCGTTTTTTTAAATTGGATAACCACAAATGTCATTTTATAAAGATTACAACACCAACATTTGTCCCCCCTCTACAAAAATCTTTTTTCAACTTTGTTGAAATGCGAGATAAAAATTGGCAAAAATATTTAACAGTCAAACTTGCTCTCTAACTCACTATAATAAAGCAACCTACCAATTCCCATTTGAATACCTTGAAGGAGTGAGAAAAAAGGTGCGGAAAGCTGATATTTTTGTATTTCTTAAGTCGAGAGGGGCCATAACTCCATCAAGAATTAATGCATATGGTTGAAACTTCTCGTAGTGAAGTAATGTACCATTACTTAGTAAAATATCCTGAAAGACTGGAAAAGAGTGTGGAAAAGTAATTTTTTTGCATTTCATAAGTCGAAAGGTGGCATAACTCCATGAAAACGTGACAAAAATGTCTGAAACTGAAACATGCTCTGTAACTCCTGATACTAAAGTGATGCACCAATTTTCCCTTAAATGTCTTGAAGAAGTGTGCGAAAAAATCTTGAAAGCTGATGTTTCTATTTCATAAGTCAAAAGGGGACATAACTCCATCAAAAATTTACGCAAACGCCTGAAACTCGAACTTGCTCTGTAATTTCTCATAACAAAGCAATGTACCAATTCTCAGTTGAATATCTTGAAGGACTTCGAAAAGATTGTGGAAAACTAATATTTTTTGTATTTCATAAGTCGAAAAGGGGGTATAACTCCATGAAAAATTGACGAAAATGTCAGAAACTCAAACCTGCTCTATAACTCACTATAATAAAGCAACCTACCAATTCTCATTTGAATCCCTTGAAGGCGTCCCAAAAAGTGCGGATTTCAGTAGCTTGTTCTACCATGAAGTGCCCTTTAGACAGCGGGAATACGGCGGCACAAAGCAGAACTCGGTCAGAGGCGGGCACCGAAAGTAGAGTATTACAGCTCTTCCGCGAGAGACTGTTTCCTGTTTGGCAGTCACAGATGGAAGAGGGGCGCGCCGAGTGTTTTAAGCTGCAGTCGTAGCAGGTTCTGTCCCTCCTCTGTATCGGTGGGAAGGCATGACAGTTCCATATACAAGTGTCTTTGAGAAACACAAGGAGCGGCGGAACGTCTTCAGTAGGGCGGGACTATTTTAGGCTGTTAGTTTGGTCGCTTTTCCTAGCGACCATCCGAAAATTGGCCGGAGCGGAGGTTATGTAAATGTCGCCCACACTGAGCAGTCAAAACCGGGAAAAGTTCCACGATGAAAATCACAAGCAAACCAAGCGAAGCTGGAACAGTGAAAAGGACCATCAACTAGGGCTATTATCAAACCTCTCTGCGCTCAAGACCTTGATGCGGCTGAGTTTTGCGACAGAGCCAGCTGCTTTTATACTGGCTAGCTCTGCATTTCATTAACGCCTTCGTCTTGGGTTTGTCTTGGCCAATCAGGTGTCATCTATGTGGGTGAGGAGATCTTAGCAGCATCCGAGCAGGAGGCAGGCAATCAATGGCATGGCTAAGTCATTGGTTGCGTTATTCATGGTAGACTATGTTAAATGCCGATCTCAGAGCTGCTTCTTCTTGAATAACTTCGAGTTGGTTGTTTCCAGAAACCGGGACTTTCAGGCTTTCTATAGTAGCACCAAACACTCTGAGGGACATTGTGATCATAGACCATTTTCCCGAGGAAGAAGTCGTGAAAAGTTAATATGTACATTCTAAAAAGTGTCTACCCAGTCAAACGGCATCATGTGTACGTGGCCATGTCCTGCCCTATGAGAAGACCTGTCTATTACGGGGCTGCTCCCAGTGGCCTGCCACATGTGAGGGGAGGCAAATCATGTCTTAGACACTCTTGCCTGCATTTGTGCAACAGGCTATTGCCATCAAAAGGGGTAGCCATGGCGTAGCACAAGCTGACATTTTACTGGTTCTGGGATGGATAGTCCTTCACATTACCCAACCACATGTTGCGGTAGGATAGGCAGATGGTTTTTTAACCATATCTGTAAAATGAACATGTGTAGGCCCATCTTACTTTCGCATACTTCGAGGAGCGAAAAAAAGGTGGTTTTGAAAACATGATTGAGATCTATAAATTATAATAGGGTTGTTAAGTCTGATGGCATGCACATGTTTCTTTAGCCCGAAGTGTGTACTTTGCTTTCATTACATCATAATCATGTGTTTTATGACATCATGCACATGTATGTTTCTTTAGCCGGAAGTGTGTACTTTGCTTTTATAACATCATAATCATGTGTTTTATGACATCATTATTTCTTGTTGATCAACAAAATTGTTTTACTCATGTCACTAGTAGGGCTTCGCGGTATTAGAAAAATGAATACCGGTATCGATATGAATTTCCATACTGGTATACCTTTAATATCGGTATTATTGCGACTCACGAAATAGAGTGAGGCTTGGGTAGTATGATAATTTATTCAACGTATATCAGCACTCCTGAAATAGTTGCTGAACTTTACACAAATTTCCACAATAAAACCAAGAAATCACACGAATCCTGATATTAAACACTAAATTATAACCGTCTTCAATTAAATCATATCCCAAAACGGCTTAAATAATCCCAAAATTGGCAAATGATTTTGCCACAAAATTACACCTATTTCCTCAATCTCTGCAGAGACGCACCTGCATGGAGATCACCAGATAACCAGTGACCATCTCATCCCAAATAAACTCGCCTAATGAGTCTGCAAACAGCTAAACCTGTTGATATTTGACTGACAAATACCAATGTTGAGTCAAAAATGTTGGATAATGGATGTAAACCTATGTTTTACTAATTTTCTGGGCTACTTGTATATTGATATACACCAGAATAATAAATAAACAAACATTCCATGAAGAACACATTCCAGGAAGACATGTGCTAAATTGTGGCCCATTTGAAAAATATATCAACTACATGGGCATTGGATAAATTTATCCTTGTTTCATTTAACGATCAAGGAAATAGTTTTTTAGACTTACCAGCTCCTTCCTCTGTATATTGATTATGTGTACCATTAGCCGCCGCTGTTCCATCAGAAGGCTGTGGTGTGGGCGTCTTTGAACTTCTGGGTGTCCCAGCTTTTGAACCTTTTGGAGTAGCAACCTTTGAACCTGCCCTAGAGCTCTTCGGTGTAGTGGCTCTCGATCCATGTGCAGACATGATCTACAGACTGTATTAAATACTTCTTCTAAATTACGTCCTTCTAGCACCTGAACATGCTTCTATCGGCAGCACGCAAATCGACTGGGAACAAAAATGTATGCATGTAGGCCTATGTATGTACATACGTATGTCTGTATCATCATAACTTTAAAACCACCATAATAACAGCCATTCATGTAGATTATTGAGCAAAGAAATCAATGTTTGATAATCCAGTTTCCCTAAATGATTGAGCTTCACATTTTATGAGTAATATTTTAACCCTTTCATGATGAATCAGGCCACTGCAGTGGTCTTGAGGAATGTCCATTTGCACACCAACAGAAGACTATTTTTGAAACTTTACCACTGGAATAACTGGCCCAATAAACGACCCAGTCACTCTAGTGGTACACTTTCAAAATTAGTCTTCTCTTGGTCTGCAAATGGACATGCAATGAGCAAGTATCTTGATTTTCATGACAAAATCTAGACATTAATGGGTTAAACGATTTCATGAACATTTTTGGAAATCCAACGTAGTCATAGTAGTGGCCAAAAAATTGATCAAACCAAATTTTCATTAGAGGTGTTGAGGCCTAACACCCTAGGATCATTCCACCAAATGTTCCTTGAAATTGGGCAAATTCCCAGATGAAATGATGCCTGAATGTTAATGATTTCACCGTTAACCATGCATTGTCATCATGAAATTCTGTGAATTGAACCATGGTCAAGCATGCTCATCATTGACAGGCCATGGGTGATTATGTTTAGTAATGGTATAACACATTGACAGGCCATGGATGATTATGCTTAGTAATGGTATAACACATTGACAGGCCATGGATGATTATGCTTAGTAATGGTATAACACATTGACAGGCCATGGGTGATTATGCTTAGTAATGGTATAACACATTGACAGGCCATGGGTGATTATGCTTAGTAATGGTATAACACATTGACAGGCCATGGGTGATTATGCTTAGTAATGGTATAACACATTGACAGGCCATGGATGATCATGTTTAGTAATGGTATAACACATTGACAGGCCATGGGTGATTATGCTTAGTAATGGTATAACACATTGACAGACCATGGGTGATTATGCTTAGTAATGGTATAACACATTGACAGGCCATGGGTGATTATGCTTAGTAATGGTATAACACATTGACAGACCATGGGTGATTATGCTTAGTAATGGTATAACACATTGACAGGTCCTGGGTGATCATGTTTAGTAATGGTATAACACATTGACAGGCCATGGGTGATTATGCTTAGTACTGATATACAACATTGACAGGCCATGGGTGATTATGCTTAGTACTGATATACAACATTGACAGGCCATGGGTGATAATGCTTAGTAATGGTATAACACGTTGACAGGCCATGGGTGATTATGCTTAGTAATGGTATAACACATTGACAGTTCATGGGTGATCATGCTCAGTAATGGTATAACACATTGACAGGCCATGGGTGATTATGCTTAGTAATGATATAACACATTGACAGGCCATGGGTGATTATGCTTAGTAATCGTATAACACATTGACAGGCCATGGGTGACCATGGTTAGTAATGGTATAACACATTGACAGGCCATGGGTGATTATGCTTAGTAATGGTATAACACATTGACAGGCTATGGGTGATTATGATTAGTAATGGTATAACACATTGACAGGCCATGGGTGATCCTGCTTAGTAATGATATACAACATTTTACCATATTTTCTACCATTGCTGAGCAGGCGAGACCATGTTCGACCATCTTAAGACTTACTAGTCATGGTGGGCATGTGGTACCAAGCCACTATTCTAAAAGACCCTACAGAAGACAAGAATGTTGTGAAAAATAATTTATACTGACGTACAGGGCTGGGGTAAAATACTTGCAAAAGTATTTAAATACAAATACAGGTACTTTGGAATTCTTCAAATACAAATATTTGTTTTTTGCAAAGTATTTAAATACAAATACAAATACTAAGGGTAAGTACCTGAAATACTTGTCAAATACTTCTTACATGTTTTATAGAAGACCAAAGCATGGTACAAATGTAACTCTAGTGATGGACAGCCAGACACTCAAATTTACATGAGCACAGACAATCAGATACCAAACCAAGGCTGCAAAATGAAAAACGTATCATTTTATGAAAGGAAATATTATGCAAGGAAAATATCTATGATATCAGTATCTTATTTTTGACATATTTGTTGATGAAATTAATTGTATACCATATCTAGGGTCAAGTTCGATGAGTTAACCATAGCTAAACATAGTTGACTAGATCCTAGCAAAAGTTGAAATAGTAAACTAGCTAGTAAAGTTAGTCATCTAGCATCCTGAATGGTTAATGCAAGATTAAATCAAATTAAAAATCGCAAATAACCTTCGCATTCCATATTTAAATGCACATAAACATGTAAATATTTCAATATCTAATTTAAGTTTGATGAAATTATACTTTCCTGATGGCAATGTTCTCAAGGCCTATTCCCTTCCAACTGTATCTCAAATGGACACCGTTAGACGCTTTAGCATGCTACATGTAACATACTCATTGTCATAGCATCAAAGCCCACAAAATAAGACATAAATCTTGCTTTGTTGGTGAGGTTTTCATGATTGTGGGTTTTTGTATAACTGAAAATTGTAGTTGCAAAATTCGCATTCCTGGGGGATAGTATAGAGAATACATACTGATACGAAATCATGTGATTATTTTGAAAACAATTTGACTCCGAGTTGTTGCTGCCTATGACTATAACATGACCTGTCAAATTATTTTTAAATACTTATTAATTTCATACATATTACCTTTGAAACAGCTTTATTAACTCTTTCTCCGACAAATCCCTGATAAAGTAAATTCATTACGATATAAAACTTATTCTGTTGAATATTTTGAAATTTAATTGACTGGAATTTCAAAATATTCCAGTTTTTGTATATGGTTGCCTTCAAAATGAGAAATGGGGAATTCATCAGTGAAAGTTCAGACAGAAATGGAATAACACAAACAAGGTTTATTTATTGATTTTGTTTATTTATTTAGATCCTTTCTGATTATTCTCAAGACTATCTCATTTAAAAACATGCATTCAAATTGTTGCAAAGATATTCCGATCTTTATTTAATTTGAAACCCAATGTTGCTGTATCCAGCTGCTGCCTAAGAAAAGCAATACTATTTCAAAAATGTACACCAGTATTTCTTCTACAATTAATTTTTTAACATCATTATGAAAAGGGATAATTAATTGCCATCTAAATGAATGCTATGAATATAAAATTCATGGTGAAAATGGTTAACACTCTGACATGGAGTCATGCAAGCTAGTACAATGGGGGTGTTGTTAATACCTGACCAGCTCTACCTAGGTTGCTTTGAAAGGAAATAATTTCCCAACCCATTACTGATAAGGCATGTAAGACTTAGACCAGCTAAACATGTTTCAATTATCCATCACAGTTTTATGCTGTTAACCTTAATGGTCAAACCAGCCCAAACTCCTCAGCCTAAACTCGTCTCTGCATTGGTCTTGAGTATTGCCCATATACAAGCCAAGAGAAGACTATTTTTGAAACTATACCATTGGAATGACTGGCTTTATAAGCAAGATAGTCATTCCAGTGGACTGGAATATATTTATTACCTTTGAAACAAGGTTTTTTACAATTTCGGTATGAATGGGATAGCAGGATTTTTTTTTTAATTTATTTATTTAGATGTGCTAAAACTATTTGACTCAAAGTTGTATTCAAATTATACCCAAATATATTCAGAGCTTTTATTTTATTTGTAGGTCTCTGAAATTTCAGATTCCTAAATTTCATTCCTTTTCACATGACAACTGGTCTTCATACTGAAAAGCAATGCTTGTAGGCTGCTGCTGTCTAAGAAAACAACACCATTTACATGACAACTGGTCTTCATACTGAAAAGCAATGCTTGTAGGCTGCTGCTGTCTAAGAAAACAACACTATTTACATGACAACTGGCCTTCATACTGAAAAGCAATGCTTGTAGGCTGCTGCTGTCTAAGAAAACAACACTATTTCATACGACAACTGGTCTTCATACTGAAAAGCAATGCTTGTAGGCTGCTGCTGTCTAAGAAAACAACACTATTTCATATGACAACTGGTCTTCATACTGAAAAAGCAATGCTTGTAGGCTGCTGCTGTCTAAGAAAACAACACTATTTCCAACATCTACATGATCCTTTCGTCGACAACTTTAATCATTTGACATAAGTTTGCAGAAAAGGATAATTAACCCCACTGCCACCCACCCACTAACCCATTCAATCTAAATGAATGATTTGAATATAAAATTCATGGTGAAAAGGGTTAAGACTCTGGTATGAGTCCTGCAAGCTAGTATAATGGAGGTGTTGTTGTAACTTGACCAGCTCTACCTAGCTTGCTTTGAAAGGTGATAATTGTCCATTCTACTACAGATAAGAATTTGACAATTAAACCAGCTATACAATACTCAAACAGTAGGATTCATTTAGAGAGCAGTACAGTACTATACATTGGCTTAATGATTTGGGATGTAACAGCAAGCAAAGGCCAGACTGGAAGCAAAACTCATTTCATTCTAAATATACATGTATTGATAATGTGTGTTACATAAAACAGAGAAAATCATGTGAATATTTTGAAAACCATGTGATTGAAAATTGTTGCTGCCTAAGACCACACCACATTCAGCTAAATTATTTTCAAAATATTCTAAAGATTTCATTTCCATCTTTGTTAACACCAGGCTGACTAACACTGAGGCAACTTACAAACTATTTATAAAAGGATTAGCTCTATTTTTATTGTGTCATATTTTTAACACTGAAGCCCTAGCAACTATATTTCAAGACAACCATACTGTTGATTATTTTGACAAAGATTTCACTGGCAATTGTTGCTTCTTAAGGCAAAAACTGTAACTGTCAAATTAATTTTAAAATATTCAACAGAGTATGACATGCCAAGAGTTGCAGAAGATATGAGAAATCTGTATTAAATTTTAATTTGCACTGCATGTACAATTGAATGTAAGAATTTATCAGAAATAGACAGAGAAGTATTTTGAAATGTACATGTATTTGAAAATACTCAAATACATTGACCATGTATTTGAATAGAAATATGTTTGCCTTAAATATTTTTCAAATACAAATACTTTCAAATACCTGAAAAATTTAGTTAATACTTTTGTATTTGACCTGGCCCTGCCAATGTAACGCATTTCCCATGATTCCTTGCACTCTGCATGAATATGACTTAATCACCGGAGTAGATGAGGCATAGGCAAAGCGTGTTTCCGCTGTTGTAGTAGAAACGCGATCTCGACGTTAGCAATTCACAAATTCTGACTAGATTTTCATAGACGCGATTAATTTTTATAATCTCAAAAGTGAAAACAGGATCATGACAAATTTTTCCATAATCGGGAGTGATATTTTATAGTCCTGTTTATGATTTCTTCAGTCGGGATCCAGTCATGAGCCAACCCTGGGGATCCACATGTGAGACTAAATTATTATCTCGATTCAGTCGCGAAGTAGTCAAGATTTAGGTGCGATTTTAAATAGCTTACTGAGCTGTAATGTAGACATGTACATTGCTATAGTCTGTTTAGTTAATAAAATATAATCTTTTATAAAATATGCAATGTTCGCGCTATTGAACCGACTAGCCATTAATGACAGACCGTCACCCAAACACTGATTGGTCAAATACTCGACTATCCGACTTGAATTGTCATCATGAGGTATCATGTGGTAAATCCAAGATCTCCCATCTAGCATGGAGTCTAGATGAATCTTTTCAGTAGGTTAATCACACTATTATGCATGCGCATCACTTTGGACCAATCAGTGCATCACTTTGGACCAATCAGTGCGTCACTTTGGACCAATCAGTGCGTCACTTTGGACCAATCAGTGCGCCACTTTGGACCAATCAGTGCGCCACTTTGGACCAATTGGTGCGTCATTTCGGACCAATCAGTGTTTGGGTGGCGGTCTATCATTAATGGAGTCTAGATGAATCTTTTCAGTAGGATAATCACGCTATTACGCATGCGCGACACTTTGGACCAATCAGTGTTTAGGTGACAGTCTGTCATTAATGGAGTCTAGACGAAGCTTTCAGTATGATAATCATGCTATTACGCATGCGCGTCACTTTGGCCCAATCAGTGTTTAGGTGACAGACAGTCTGTCATTGATGGAGTCTAGATGACGTTTTCAGTAGGATAATCACGCTATTACGCATGTGCATCACTTTGGACCAATCAGTGTTTAGGTGACAGTCTGTCATTAATGGAGTCTAGATGAAGTTTTCAGTAGGATAATCACGCTATTACACATGTGCGTCACTTTGGACCAATCAATGTTTACGTGACGGTCTATCATTAATGGAGTCTAGATGAAGTTTTCAGTAGGATAATCACGCTATTACGCATACGCGTCACTTTGGACCAATCAGTGTTTAGGTGACAGTCTGTCATTAATGGAGTCTAGATGAAGTTTTCAGTAGGATAATCACGCATGCACGTCACTTTGGACCATTCAGTGTTTTGGTGACGGTCTATCATTAATGGATGCTAGATGAAGTTTTCAGTAGGATAATCATGCTATTACGCATGTGCGTCACTTTGGACCAATCAGTGTTTGGGTGAAAGTCTATCATTAATGGCTAGTATTGAACGGGCCCGAAGAATCAAGATTCTTTATTTCAATATAGATAAACAATCCAACAGTACAAAACAGGCATCCATCAAAGGATAAAGATACACAGATAGGCGACGTAAAATTGTTATACAAAACTTTTGAAAACATTAGTTGTGAAGGCTGTGAACAAAACATGCGCAATCTGTTTTGTTCTGTATATGAATATCCCTCAATTTAGTTGGAGTACCCACACAACAGTGTGGTATCAATTACTTCATGATGTACACCAAACACGCGGGTGACTATTCATACAGCTGATTGATGAAGAAACATATCATTCTTCAGTGAAAACACTGAATTACCGTATGTAACCGTATGTTGAGTCCTATGAGTTCAGATCTTCTTCCTCTTCATCTTTCGTTACATTAACTGATGTGTAGTGTCTTGCAGAAGAGATTTAGAGCCGCATCAAACTGATATTTCATCTCTTGTCCTCAAAGGCCTTTACAGTTGGCGTACTCACAACTTCTTCTGGCAGACTATTCCACGGATCGGCTATTCTGATATAAAAGCTGTGTTGCCTTAGCTGACTGTTTGCCCTCATCTTGTAAATTTTCAGATGGTACCTCAGATTGCGGAATCTCTGAGCGGGATAGTTGGGCAAACCTCACGGTCATATATGCCTCTCATCATCTTGAATGCCTCAATCTGTACATCATCGTGGGTAGCTTCAGCTTCTGTGCAGCCGCTCTTCATAGCTCAGATCTCTGAGCTCAGGGATGAGTTTTGTAGCCCTTCTCTGGACGTTCACGACTGTCACCAAATATTTCTTCCTAAGTGGATGCCACACTGTATTTGCATACTTGAGGTGAGGGCGAATGAGTGCTTTGTACAACCATGTGAAGCTATCTTGATCTTGATCTTCTTGATCTTGATTAGTTAGGGTGAAACATCCAAAGGACATTATTTTCACTGCGTATTTGTCATCTAAGCCCATACATGTAAATGATCTTCAAATCAGTCCCATTATCTGAGTTGCCTTGTTGACTTTTTCGGTTATGTGCTGTTTGAAGAACAATACTGCATCAATGGTCACACCTAGATCCTTTTCCTTGTTTACCTTAGCTAAAGTATGTTGTGGGTTGTCCCTCTGATCTCCTCTCATGTGGTAACATCTTTCTTCTTCATGTGATTTCCTTCCCACTGCCATGAGCTTACACTCATCTGAGTGGAAGCACAATAGCAACTTATCAGACCAGTCTTGCAGTCTGTACATATCCGATTGCAGTTTTATTTTGTCTTCGTCACTTGATTTGATGTGATACTTTTGTGTCATGTGCCTGTATTTTAATGACATTAAGTTTAGCATGGTAAGTCTTTCTGGATAGCTGTAATTTCTCATTTCTGGTATAATTTTTGTAGCTTTTCGCTGGACCCGTTCTATTAGCTGGGATTGTCTTTTGAACCTGGGCGACAATATGCAATTACAATATTCTAATATTGGTCTCAACAAGGATTTATAAAGTAAAATGAAGATGCTAGGATTTATGTGGCGAAATGTTCTCTTTATGATTCCTAGTATTTGGTTGGCCTTGGACACCATAGTATTGATGTGTATGTCAAATGTTAAACTTTTGTCGATATACACTCCCAGATCCTTTTCGCTTCCCAACATTGAGATTGTCGTTATTTCGGTGGAATCTGTCATATAGTACTTAGTGATGGGGTTGTTTCTGCCAAAATGTAAAATGTGGGTTTTAGCTGTGTTGAAGGTTAGCTGCCATGTGTGTGCCCAGTTACATACTTTGTTAATGTCATCTTGTATATGATGGGTTAGTGGATTACCATACATTTTCGGGTAACGAGTCGTTTCGTCCCCTATCCCGTTCATCCTAGGTTGTTTTGCACTGGGTTGATTCACTCCCTTGTCAGGGTTGTTTCACACCTCTTTGAAATGGCTTGGGTGCGAACTGGAATGGTGACTCAACCTTTGATGTATTGCCGACCTGACCCTTCCAAGTTATTCTTAGTGATGTCAATTGCTATTAATAATTTAACAAGTCATAATTGAGAAAATATATATATATATATCCGATTTTTTAATTGCTATTAATAATTTAATATATATATAAAAAAAATTTTAATTGCTATTAATAATTATATATATATATAATATTTATATATATATATCTAATTTCTTTTAATTGAAGATATTTTTGAAATTTTAGCACTTGAATGACTGGCTTAATATTAATTGCTATTAAGAATTTTTTTAAATTGAAGATATTTTTGAAGTTTTAGCACTGGAATGACTGGCTTGGTTATCGAGCTCATTATTAGTGGTTAAATTGTCAAAAACAGTCTTATCATGGCCTGCAAATGGACATTCCCCAACAACACTATAGAGACCGGTTTTGCCGGCTTCATCGTGAAAGGGTTAAAAAGAATTTGACAGACCAACCTACCAACTGACAGACGGAAATAAAAGATGAGTATATTCTATACTAAACAAGAACGCTAAAGCATTATATGTCTCGCCCCTGATATTATTGACCACTGGTTACATAGTTTGATAATTAAAAGGCAAACTACTTGCATAATCATTATAATTATGAACTAAAGATGGACGTGGATGTGGTGAGAGAATTTTGGTAATGTCCATACTCTGACTCCTATGATCGCTTATTTTGTAATTCTTTGGAGCCCTTATTGCCTATAAAACCGAGTCATTATCAATTAAACAAGAGATCCACAAATGGCGCATAATACCCCGCCATGATGACAAACCAATGAATGAGAGTTATCAGAAAATATTTCTTCCTCAGCCCCATCAGACCAGTTATCCTTATGAAGTGTCAAAGCGATCTGTTAAACGGTCAAGGACGTATCGTCCAGAAACCAATTTTCAAGATAGCTGCCGCTGACTGGCGGCCATTTTAGATTTCGGATTATCGTAACTTTCGATAAGTTTCTTCACCAGACATATTCCAACGACCATAGGAAGTGATCCTATAAATGAAATCCAGAAACCAACTTTCAAGATGGCAGCCCATGGCGTAGTTATCATCTGGAAACCAATTTTCAAGATGGTCGCCGGTGGCTGGTGGCCATCTTGGATTTCGGATCATCATCGATTTTGATAGGTTTCTTCCGCAGACCTAGTCCCACCACTCTATGAAGTTTCAAAGCGATCCGATAAATGGTAACAGAGTTATCATCCGGAAACCAATTTTCAAGATGTCTACCGGTGGCTGGTGGCCATCTTGGATTTCGGATCATTGTCAATTTCGATAGGTTTCTTCCCCAGTCCTAATCCAACCACTCCATTAAGTTTCAAAGCGGTCCGATAAACGGTAACAGAGTTAGCATCCGGATTGTACTGTGACCGTTGACCCCATAACCTTGACGTCATGACCGCTTTATCGATGGGCTGCTTCCATTCAATGTATATCACCATGTACCCAAGTTTGGTTCCAATTGGGTCAGGCATTGTTGAAATATAAGACAATAACTTTTGTTTAACGCAAAAACTTAACGTAAAATATTAACAAAGATTATACCGTGACCTTTGACCCCATAACCTTGAACGCATGATGCCTGAATTAGCGTGCTGATTCCTTTCGATGTACATCTCCATGTATCCAAGTTTGGTTCCAATTCGATCAGGCATTGCAGAGATATACGACAATAACTTTTGTTTAACGCAAAAACGTAACGTAAAATATTAACAAAGATTATACTGTGACCTTTGACCCCATAACCTTGATGTCATGACTGCTTTCTTGGTGGGCTGCTTCCATTCAATGTATAATGCAAAAACGTAACGTAGAATACTAACAAAGATTATACCGTGACCTTTGCTCCCCATAACCTTGACCGCATGATGTCTGCATCACCATGCTGCTTCCTTTTGATGCATATCACCATGTACCCAAGTTTGGTTCCAATTGGATCAGGCATTGCTGAGATATAAGGCAATAACTTTTGTTTAACGCAAAAAACTTAACGTAAAATATTAACAAAGCTTATACTGTAACCTTTGACCCATGTAACCTTGACCTCATGGCCTTTTTATCAGCGGGCTGCTTCCTTTTGATGTATATTACCATGCACCCAAGTTTGGCTCCAATTGGATCAGGCATTGGTGAAATATAAACTTAAACTTAAAAGTTTACGCCGCCGCCGGAAAAGTGATACCTATGTCTCGATCCTGCTTCGCAGGCGAGACAATAAACTAGTTTTATTGATTTATTTAGTGCACATTTGCGTGCTATAATTTCTCGCTGTTAGGTATGGTTGTAAAATCTTAAGTGATATATCATAGGCGTCACCAGTAATTCTAAAGAGTGGGTGGAATTTGGGGGTGGGTCCAGGAGGGGCTGTCCCCCCTCCTGCATTATGGGGGTGCGGGGGTTCTCGAGTTGCTCTCAGGATGCATATCCTGCACTTCTCAAGGTTAAAATACAAAAATCTGATCAAAATTAGAAGGGCTAAAATATGCTCAGACCTCAAATAATGATAATTTATTTCCTTGTGTGTGTGGAGGGGGGGGGGGGGGTGTTTGCACCGGATTACCCCCACCCCTGCCGACGCCTATGTACACATTACTGATCTGTCCGTCCATTCATCCATCCACTAATCGATCCATCCATTCGCCTGTCCATCTGTTCATCTCATTTCCGATACAGCTGCCTAAATTGCAGCTATAAATGGTAGCGGCTCATTTGGTTCAAAGTATTTTGGGACAGTTGGTGCGGTGCATAATGGACTAACTACATTCAGCTGAATTGTTTTCAAAATGTATGGATAATCATGTTTGAGTTAATAATTTTTCTGAACAAATTAAAGGATTGCATGAATTTATAATTTGAATAACCTCTTTCACCCTCTCCTGTTGACATCTAATTAGAAAAGTAATGGCTTAATCAGCGCGACTTTGATCAAAGCATGATCAGCAAGTGTGTGAAGACACACGTGCGTCTGTGTGCGTGTACATGGTAATTACTTAACTATTCATGCGCAACAATTGTAGGCCTACTCTTATCATGATAGAAATGCAATGTGCGATGGATGGATATATGGATGGGTGGATGGATGAAAACTGATGTGCGGGATGTATAATACAAACACGAGTTATTAATTAAAAACTGTTATGGAAATAAAAGAAATGAGATCAGATTGCATAAATTGGGTGGATGGGTGGATAGATGGATGGATGAAATTGCAAATAGATGGGTAGGGTGGATGGATGGGTGGACAGATGGATGGGCTCGCGGATGGCCGGATGAACAGGCTGGCTGGCAGAGGGATGGATGGGCGAAGGGTAATGCAGATGATTTAGTGTAGTTGTAAGTGTATGAACCACAAGTTACATACAGTATATTTGATGAATTATGAGTAATCTTCAGGCGGCATAACTTAACCAGGAAACCATGCCAATGTATACACATGTTCGGGCAAACAAGTTACTTAGGCACCGGGATGAGTGGCGTTCAGGCGGCATAATCCTACAATGCTAGGCTATGCCTATCGTCTAATTATGTACAAATGAGTTCAGAAGCCAAATATCATTAATATCCGATTTCCAATCATGATCAACCAACTGAATATTGTCAGTTTGTTTTCTTTGAAAATTGCCGACACCAATATCCTATATAATATTCGACTTCCAGTTGAACAATCAATAACGTCTTACTTTCATATCGCTTCTCATCATTTAAATAAATTACGTCGGTTAAGATAGCCTATAGTACACATTTTTTGGACACTGCTCTGTAAACTGTCACTATGGAGAATCTGTGTATTTTGTGTAATCGGGAAGTTCGTTGTCTTCAGTACGGTGTGACGTGTGATATTTGTGATTGATGGCAGCAGCGAACATGTGGTGCAGGTAATCATCATCATCATCTTCGGTGGCGTCATTATCATCATCATCATTCTCATTATTTCATTGTCGTCATTGTCATTATCATCATCATCATTTCGTCATCATTTTCATTATTTCATCATTGTCGTCATCATCATCATGTTTTGTACTTAATTTGATTGGAAGTCATTGCTGCCTGAGGCAGAGAGAGAGGCCTTAGGCAGAGAGTGCAGGAAACTTCAATTTCCCTTTCTCCGAGATCTAACAATACTCACCATTCTGTTACTTTCTGATACACAGCTGGCCTTGACAGCTGGCTCTAGGACTATAGACTTAGAAAGCTTTACCGACTCCTTGGAACCGGGTACTCGGCTCCCAACTGCCGAGTACCCGTCTACCATAGAGCTCATATTGTTTGCATAGCCACCAAACAGGAGAAATCCATGGCTTGCCTCCGTGGGGCTGGGAGGCTGTGTCCATAACAGAATGGTGAGTATTGTTAGATCTCGGAGAAAGGGAAATTGAAATTTCCTGCATTCTCCTTCGATCAATACTCACCATTCTGTTACTTTCTGATATACACCAGATTTGTTCAGTAACCTGGTGGGAAGGCATAAACTCTGCTCTTGGCAGAAGACGCAGACCCTCTCCAGAGACAATAAATCGGTCCCTCTCTACCGAAAGCGCATGGATCTCACTGCGCCTTCTAGCTGAGGAAGCTGCCAATAGAAAGACCGCCTTTAGAGTCAAATACTTTAGACTAGCCGAACGCAACAGTTCGAAAGGGTGCTTGGCCAGTACATTAAGCACTAAAGATAGACTCCAGGCTGGAATGACTACCGGTTGTCTCGGTCGGAGATTGCTCATTCCCTTCACCATCACATTTAACTGGGCCACCTCTGGACTATCCCTGTTGGCTAGATAAGGGATAACTGATGCCAAAGCTGACTTGTATCCAGCAATTGTGACGAGCTAGTCCTGAAAAGAACAGCTCACAGAGAAAGTCTGCTATTTGCTGAATAGTGGATTGAAAGGTATCAATACCTTTTCTTCACACCAGTCTGCAAATCTGTTAACCTTGTTGTTATGACTTGAAGGTTGACCTCCCTCTCGCAGCCGCGATGAAATCAGCAGCTTGTCGAGAAAAGCCTTCCGACGTGGAACGTTGTTTGATAACATCCACGCAGTCAATTTGAACATTTCGGGACGCTCGTGTAGGAATCGTCCCTTGGCCTGGGAGATTATGTTCGGAATCTCGGGCAACTGCACTGGGTTTTCCACCAGCAGATCTAGCAGATCCGTGAACCACGCCCTGCTTGGCCAATACGGCGCTATTAGCAGGACCAGACATGGTTCCTCCCTGATCTTCACCAATACCTTCGGCAGAAGGATGGTGGGTGGGTACGCGTAAGCGTGCATCCCCCTCCAGCTTATCGCCAGAGCGTCTGTATCGACGGCATTTGGATCTGGAATCGGCTAGGACATAAGTCATGATTTGAGCATTTTCCCTTGTGGCGAACAAGTCCATGTTGGGTTTGCCCCAATGCTCGAAGATCCGTCGCAGAACTGGAGGGTTGAGGGACCATTCTGTTGGCAGAATTCTCTGTCTGCGAGACAAAGCATCCGCCAGAATGTTCAATCGGCCAGGAATGTGAGCTGCTTTCAAAACAACCGAGTAATTCCTGCACCATTGAATCAAGTGCCACACTTTGATACAAAGTGGTCCCGCCTTGGCGATTTATGTATGATACTACCGTCGAATTGTCCGACCGTATCAATATCACCTTGCCCCTGATCATTGGAAGAAACTCTTCCAACGCCAGTTCCACTGCCATCATTTCCAACAGATTGATATGCAGCTGACTCTCCAGGAGAGTCCATGTGCCCGAGACCTGGTGTTCTCCCAGGCAGGCACCCCACCCTTCCAGCGACGCATCCGTGTACATGGACAGCTGGAGGCGAGGTAGGTGCAGCGAAACCCCTACTAGGAGATTCTGACGCTGTGTCCACCATACAAGATGCGATATTATCGGCTCCAAAACTGGCACCAGTTTTGACAGGGGTTCTGTTGTCTGTTTCCACAGAGACATCAGATACAACTGGATAGGTCTTCTCATTAGAGCAGCGAACGGGATCACTTGCTCCATGGAGACCATCATGCCCAGCATCTGAAGAAACCGCCTCGCATGAATGTGGTTTCCCACTCGAAAACTCTCGAGAATGGCTAACAGAGACACCATTCTGGGCTCTGACGGATAAACCCTGCCCTCCTCGAGATCGAATCGCATCCCCAAATAAACAAAATGTTGAGTGGGTGTCAACTCGGATTTCTCCTTGTTGACTATCCAGCCTAGATCTGAAAGTAACTTCAGAGTCAGAGCAGTATCCACGTTCAACCTGGCTGCCGAGTCTGCCTTGAGCAGCCAGTCGTCTATGTAGGTGTGTAGCACCACGTTCTCTTTTCTGAGAAACGCTGTCACCGCAAGGACCACTCTTGTGAAAACCCTCGGAGCTGTCGACAGGCCAAATGGGAGAACAGTAAACTCCCATACTTGATTCTGAAACGCAAATCTCAGAAACCTGTGCCAACTCCGGTTCATTGGAATGTGGAAATATGCATCTTTCAGATCGATCGACACACACCACATTCCCTTCCTCAATCCCGCCATTACCGATCTCGGCGTTTCCATCTGGAACCGAGGCGTATGGATAAACCAATTTAATGGCCTGAGATTGAGTATGGGTCTCCATCCCCTTGTGCTCTTGGGGACAAGGAACATGTTTGAATAGAAGCCTGGAGTGTTTCGGTTTGCTGGTTTTATTGCTCCCTTCAGAAGCAAACCCGACACTTCCTTTTGAACGGCTTCTAACTTGTCTGGCTCCCTTGGTACGGGTGTCCAGACAGGTGCTAAAGACAGATTTTGTGGTGGAAAGTCCCACCACTCCGGCATGTAACCCTGGGATAACCATCCCAGGACCAGACTGTCTGACATCACACCTCGCCATGCCTCGACGAAACGCATGAGCCTTCCACCCACCATAGACGCCTCAACGTCTAACGGGGTTGTCCGGCTCGTAGTCCGCTCCCCCCTCTTTCTTAACGAGAGAGAGAGAACCATTTCGTTCTAGGCACGACGAGTATAACTGGCACCGCTGTTCCTGTCGCACAGGCGCGGTTCAGATGGATATGAAGGGAGCTCTCGGTCCCTCAGGTACGATCCGGCCCCTTCTGTCCACCCTTTGAGGACTTACCCTTACCCTTCCCCTTGCCCTTCCCGCCTCTAGGGCGGTCAGGAGCAACCTTGGGGAGGGTAGGTGCCTCTACAACCTTCCTGGCTTTCTTCACCAGCGGCGGCTGAGAAAAGCCAGCTGAAGCAGAAGTCGCAACAGGGAGCTGACCCTTGGTCATAAGTTGTTTGCTATAAATAGCCTCCAACAATTCTATGAACCATGGATCCAGTCCCACAGACTGGATCCGGGCCGCGGGCAAAATCCCTGTCCTGATCGATGCAACTGACGGACGGGGCGCATCTTCATCGGCCGTGGCCGAAACCACAGACGGGTCAACCATGGCTAGCCATGTCAGAGCCTCTGACCAATCTATCTCCAATGAAGACACACCCACAAACACGTCACCCGTTGACGTGTTCACGGGCCTGCCAGCCACGGCCTCCCGGCAAGGAGCCACGGCTGACACGCCAGGCACTCCGGTACCACACTCCGGTCCATGGGGTAGGTCCGCACGGAAAACCGTACGGACCCGTAGCAGTCGCGGAACCGTAGCCAGACACGAGCGCCAACGGCACCCCACGTCCGACTGCCAGACCAGGCGAGATAGGTGAGTACCACGCCCGGCCCGGCCGACCCGTTACCATGTCGGCTGGTGCCAAACCAACCGTCACGGAACCGGTGCCCGGTACCAGATTAGCCTCAGCCACAGGCGGAGCCGCTGCCCTGGCTTGCGCCAAGCCAGACAAATGGAGGCCGGTTCCGTCCAGGATGGAATCGACCTCCATATTCTCCACCTGCGGCATCACAGGCCGCAGCAACCTCTCCTCCTCGGCCTCCTCGTCTTCAGACTCCGAAGAGTCGTCACTAGACGAGGAAACCGTGGAGCCCACACCTGACGGACCGGCCAACGCTACTGGACCACCCGGAGGTGGCCGCAGAGAAACAGAACCCGTCTGGCCGGAGCCAGACGGGACTGCCAGGGGTCCGTACAAGACGGCCCCCTCAGAAACCAGTCCAGAACCCTGTCCGAGGACAGGGTCCATACCAGGCATGGGGAGAAACTGCCCCCCAACCTTTGGTAGCAGGGACGACACCAGCGTGGGCAGAACGCTATGCAGAAAACCCTGCATAGCCGGACCAAACCACGCCGGCGGTGCCATCTCCGCCACCTCCAGCTGGGGACGTGGAGCACCCCGACCGGCCGAACCGGGCGCTCCACGATTTACTCTCGGACCGCCTGACCCCGCGTCAGACCCAGCCAAGTCCTTCTGGGCAAGGAACTTAACCATCATATCCACGGCCCACACTGCGCACACATTACACCTATGGTCTAGGTTACAGGGCGAACACCTAAAACAGACATGGTCCTTGAATACGACTCGTACAAATTTATGGCACTCGTCACATGATGGCGGGGTTGGCTTGGCCTATAAAATAAGCACAAACCTACAATTACAAGCGGAACGAGACCCTGATGGAAGGCAGACAATTAATTTTCAAATAATTTGACTCATAAATTAACCGTATCCCTCCCGCACCCCACCCCGCCACGTTACAACAAAGATCGCATTGATTATGCTGACAAGAACGAAGCGGGCATAAAACACACCCATATTAGATCCTCCAGGATGTGTAACGGCTCCAGGAATCATATCGCATAGCATTCGGGGTATATTTACCAATCAATATAAATTATACTCCCTAACGAAAGCCAAACGATATGTGAAGAAAACAACAAAATGTATAACAAACTGCTGTATCACACGGTAAAACCGCAGACCACGCATCTACTCAAGAATTTTGAAACCACCGATCATTGCAAACCGATCGTGATCGCACGTAAACTTGAACATTCTAAAGTTTCCGGTACCATTTTTAGTACGCAGCACCCAGAACGAGATGCGCGAATTAATGAAAATTTCTTTCTTCACATAAACATCCGAGCGACCGGGTGTGACGTCACCCGCTCGGATCCTACGGAGAACGACGTCAGCCGATATTCGTGTTAGAAATACTGTAGCAAACACCTATTTTCATATCTGCCGATCGCCTGTTGGGGTTTAAAGAAGGCGATCGTCTGGCATATATCGTTGTTAGCACACGTCCCAGATTCTCTGGGGTCAGAAATCAGGACATGCGACACAGCGAAATTTAGAGACCTAAGTCTTTTAACTATGGATAATAAAGAATGATACAACCTGGTTTTCATCGGCGGTATTCTCCATAGTATCCAGTTAAATCCTTCAAGAACGCACAAACTATCACTTTACAGACAAAGACTTAGATTTCTTTAACAAAAGACACTAAAATCTTCTCCCTGCAGAAAACATGTATTGCTCTTGTTGCTATGCAAACAAGAATGAGCTCTACGGTAGACGGGTACTCGGCGGTTGGGAGCCGGGTACCCGGTTCCAAGGAGTCGGTAAACCTTTCTAAGTCTATAATCCTAGAGCCGCTGTGAAGGCCAGCTGTGTATCAGAAAGTAACAGAGTGGTGAGTATTGATCGAAGGAGAAAGCTATTTCCGCGAACTTCCGACATGTAGCCAGTTAAAAAATTAATTACAAAAACTAAAACACTAATTTTTAGGTGTCATTACTTAAACTGGATTTAATTCTTAAAGAAATTTCTTAAAACAAGCCAGAAAAATAAAAAATAACGACTTAATAAATTAGCACGTGATCAAAATGGCGCGAACAAATACTACGTTTTAGTAAATTTTCATTGATAAATTCAGCATAGTAATGTGTTTTCCCATGGTCTAGCTCATGAACAACCAATCAGATACATCTTTGCGAGATTGCTGTTGTGTTTGAATAGCACGCAGTTTGTATGTTATTTTGTTATTCTAGCGTGTTTGTTCGGTGACAAAATGCTTGGAGTAATAAATTACAAATAATAGAAACGGGAATAGGGAATATATTATAGTGTAAGTACTACCGGTGGACGGCCAGAGAATGAGTTTAGATGTTTTAAATAAAGCAATTTTACAGTGAGACTTTCAAGACGTACGTTTGACATACAATTCTGGCTGTCATTATTTTGTAATTGACGTCATGATGTTTGTTTTTACAACAACTCTTTCACCTCAACTCGGCTAATAGTTAGGGATGCTTGTATTTTTGGCACTATTAGCAACCATTTACCCTCAGTATCCAGTCCAGAACCATGTCCAAGGACAGGGTCTGTACCAGACACGGGAAGAGACTGTCCTACAACCTTCAGCATTAGGGACGACACCAGCGTGGGCAGGACACTATGCAAGAAGCCTTGCATAGTGGGCCCGAACCACGCCAGAGGTGCCATCTCCAAAACCTCCGGTTGCAGACGTTCCACGATTTGATTTCGCACCGCCTGACCCCGCGTCAGACTCAGCCAAGTCCTTCTGGGAAAAGAACTTGACTAACATCTCGACGGGCCACACTGAACATACGCTACACCTATTATCAACATTACATGGTGAACAGCAGTAACAGACATGATCTTTGTAAACAACCGTGACAAATTTGTGCCATTCCAGGCATGATGGCAGGGTAGGCTTGGCCTATTAAATAAGCACAAAACCTAAAATAAGCAAGTGGAACGCAACAGGAACGGAAGGCAGACAAATAATTTTCAAATTATACTCTCAAACGAAGGCCAAAACGATACGTGAAGAAAACAATAAAATGATTTTAAACAAATTGCTGTAAACCACGGTAAAACTGCAGAAGACACATCTTAAATCAAGAATTTTGAAACCACCGATCAATGCAAACAGATCGTGATTACCACGCAAAACTTGACATAATTCCAAAGTTTATCTGGTACAAAAAGTATGCAGCACCCAGAACAAGATGTGCGAATACATGAAACATTTTCTTCACCATAAAAATCTGAGAAACAACATGGGTGTGACGTCACCCGCCTGGATAATACAGAGAACGACGTCAGCCGATTTTCCTGTTAAAACACC
Organism: Chaetoderma sp. LZ-2023a; assembly: GCA_034401795.1. Taxonomy (NCBI): domain Eukaryota; kingdom Metazoa; phylum Mollusca; class Caudofoveata; order Chaetodermatida; family Chaetodermatidae; genus Chaetoderma; species Chaetoderma sp. LZ-2023a. Next base: position 1,508,739 of record CM067368.1, read on the forward strand.
GTACAGCCAACACCTCATTTCATATTACTGCCGATCGCCATTAAGAAGGCAATCAATCTGGCATATTTCATTGTCACCACACGTCCAAGATCTGGGGTCAGAAATTGGAACATGCGACACAGACAAAATTTTAGAGACCTAAGTCTCCATATATGCTAAAGAATAACATGAAAGAATACGGCCTGAGATTCCGCCCAACCGCCGAGTACCCGTCTACCATAGAGCTCATATTGTTTCATAGCCACCAAACAAGAGAAAACAATGACTTGCCTCCGTGGGGCTGGGAGGCTGGGTCCGTAACAGAATGGTGAGTATTGTTAGATCTCGGAGAAAGGGAAATTGAAATTTCCTGCATTCTCCTTCGATCAATACTCACCATTCTGTTACTTTCTGATATACACCAGATTTGTTCAGTAACCTGGTGGGAAGGGGCAAGCCATAAATGCTACTTTTGCCCCTTGGAGAAAGATTTTAGACTTAACAACTTGACTAACGGAGACCTAAAAGGACCGTCAAGTTATCGAAACCGAATCACATTCGCGTCACTGCCCCCCCCCCTTTTTCCTCTTAAGAAAAGGGAGAGAACTCACGAACATGTATCTCGCCTGAAACACAAATATGCCAAGAGGGTTAACTGCTCCTTGCATATCCACATGTATTAGCCTGGGAATGAGCATGAATATATAAGGTGAATGAACATGATATATAGACATAATACAAAAAACTCTCACTAATGAATTACCTTATGATAACTGGACTTCAGACATACCGCCTCCAACCATTCACTGGTCCGGCCATCAGTGACACAATCTGGTTGTCATCCTCACGCTCGACCATGCCTGCTTTAGGTTCTTTTCTAACCGAAGTGAAAAAAGGGTGAAGAGCAGTGTGGCCACTTAACTATCGTCTCAAAACAGCTAAAGCGAGTGGATTGGCTGAGTCTGACACATCCCTCATATAGTAATCCGTAAATGAGGACTCACAGTGCCATTGTGCAACGGCCATGATGTCCTCTAACGGAACACCATTGTAAAGGGCGGTCGAGGCGGTTATTCCTCGAACATTGTGTGCCCTTACGCCTTGCACCTGGTGCCGAGTCGCCATCTCATGAGTAGTCTGAATGCATTCGACTACCCAACGAGAGATAGTATCTATGGATGCGGCGCCATATGGCTTCTTATGACAGATCCATAGATGTCTATCGTTCGACCGTAACGAGTTAGTCCGTTTCTTGTACTTAGTCAAAGCACGGACCGGGCACCAGACACTGGCATCACGATCAAACCTAGTTAACCTCGGTATTATGATCGGTTTGCCGGGATATCTCAAAGATTGATTCTTTGACATAAACTCTGCTCTTGGCAGAAGACGCAGACCCTCTCCAGAGACAATAAATCGGTCCCTCTCTGCCGAAAGCGCATGGATCTCACTGTGCCTTCTAGCTGAGGAAGCTGCCAATAGAAAAACCGCCTTTAGAGTCAAATGCTTTAGACTAGCCGAATGCAACGGTTCGAAAGGGTGCTTGGCCAGTACATTAAGCACTAAAGATAGACTCCAGGCTGGAATGACTACCGGTTGTCTCGGTCGGAGATTGCTCATTCCCTTCACAATCACATTTAACTGGGCCACTGGGCCTCCTTTGCTGAATAGTGGATTGAAAGGTATCAATACCCTTTTCTTCACACCAGTCTGCAAATCTGTTAACCTTGTTGTTATATGACTTGAAGGTTGGCCTCCTTCTCGCAGCCGCGATGAAATCAGCAGCTTGTCGAGAAAAGCCTTCCGACGTGGAACGTTGTTTGATAACATCCACGCAGTCAATTTGAACATTTCGGGATGCTCGTGTAGGAAGCGTCCCTTGGCCTGGGAGATTATGTTCGGAATCTCGGGCAACTGCACTGGGTTTTCCACCAGCAGATCTAGCAGATCCGTGAACCATGCCCTGCTTGGCCAATACGGCGCTATTAGCAGGACCAGACACGGTTCCTCCCTGATCTTCACCAATACCTTCGGCAGAAGGATGGTGGGTGGGTATGCGTAAGCGTGCATCCCCCTCCAGCTTATCGCCAGAGCGTCTGTATCGACGGCATTTGGATCTGGAATCGGCGAGACATAAGTCATGATTTGAGCATTTTCCTTTGTGGCGAACAAGTCCATGTTGGGTTTGCCCCAATGCTCGAAGATCCTTCGTAGAACTGGAGGGTTGAGGGACCATTCTGTCGGCAGAATTCTCTGTCTGCGAGACAAAGCATCCGCCAGAATGTTCAATCGGCCAGGAATGTGAGCTGCTTTCAAAACAACCGAGCAATTCCTGCACCATTGAATCAAGTGCCACACTTTGATACAAAGTGTGGGTGACCTGGTCCCGCCGTGGCGATTTATGTATGATACTACCGTCGAATTGTCCGACCGTATCAATATCACCTTGCCCCTGATCATCGGAAGAAACTCTTCCAACGCCAGTTCCACTGCCATCATTTCCAACAGATTGATATGCAGCTGACTCTCCAGGAGAGTCCATGTGCCTGAGACCTGGTGTTCTCCCAGGCAGGTACCCCACCCTTCCAGCGATGCATCCGTGTACACGGACAGCTGGGGGCGAGGTAGGTGCAGCGAAACCCCTACTAGGAGATTCTGACGCTGTTTCCACCATAGCAGATGCGCTATTATCGGCTCCAAAACTGGCACCAGTTTACAGGGGTTCTGTTCTGTTTCCACAGAGACATCAGATACAACTGGATAGGTCTTCTCATTAGAGCAGCGAACGGGATCACCTGCTCCATGGAGACCATCATACCCAGCATCTGAAGAAATCGCCTCGCCTGAATGTGGTTTCCCACTCGAAAACTCTCGAGGATGGCTAACAGAGACACCATTCTGGGCTCTGACGGGTAAACCCTGCCCTCCTCGAGATCGCATCGCATCCCCAAATAAACGAAATGTTGAGTGGGTGTCAACTCGGATTTCTCCTTGTTGACTATCCAGCCTAGATCTGAAAGTAACTTCAGAGTCAGAGCAGTATCCACGTTCAACCTGGCTGCCGAGTCTGCCTTGAGCAGCCAGTCGTCTATGTAGGTGTGTAGCGCCACGTTCTCTTTTCTGAGAAACGCTGTCACTGCAAGGACCACTCTTGTGAAAACCCTCGGAGCTGTCGACAGGCCAAACGGATGAACAGTAAACTCCCATACTTGATTCTGAAACGCAAATCTCAGAAACCTGTGCCAACTCCGGTTCATGGGAATGTGGAAATATGCATCTTTCAGATCGATCGACACACACCACATTCCCTTCCTCAATCCCGCCATTACCGTTCTCGGCGTTTCCATCTGGAACCGAGGCGTATGGATAAACCAATTTAATGGCCTGAGATTGAGTATGGGTCTCCATCCCCCCCCACCCCCCCCCCCCCCCCGTGCTCATGGGGACAAGGAACATGTTTGAATAGAAGCCTGGAGTGTTCCGGTTCGCTGGTTTTATTGCTCCCTTCAGAAGCAAACCCGACACTTCCTTTTGCACGGCTTCTAACTTGTCTGGCTCCCTTGGTACGGGTGTCCAGACAGGTGCCAAAGACAGATTTTGTGGTGGAAAGTCCCACCACTCCGGCATGTAACCCTGGGATAACCATCCCAGGACCAGACTGTCTGACATCACACCTCGCCAGGCCTCGACGAAACGCATGAGCCTTCCCCCCACCACAGACGCCTCGACGTCTAACGGGGTTGTCCGGCTCGCAGTCCATAACTGGCACCGCTGTTCCTGTCGCACAGGTGCGGTCCAGGCGGATATGAATGGAGCTCTCGTACCCTCAGGTACGATCCGCCCCCTTCTGTCCGCCCTTGGAGGACTTACACTTACCCTTCCCCTACCCGCCTCTAGGGCGGTCAGGAGCAACCTTGGGGAGGGTAGGCGCCTTAACAACCTTCCTGGCTTTCTTAGCCAGCGGCGGCTGAGAAAAACCAGCTGAAGCAGAAGTCGCAGCAGGCGCAGCTTTCGCCTTGCCCTTATGCTTCTTCTGCTTCTTTGAAGGTTGTCCAGCTAGCGGTTCCCCTACAGCCCCTAGTGCGTGCGCTTGCCGCACTAGCTCTAGCTGTAGGTTGACCGCCAACCGATTCTGCGCGATACTGGCCGTATCCTCTAGGATGGCCCGCGCTTGGCCACCGAAGATGCTAGGCCCTGTCAGGGGCGTCCCAAGAAGACGCTCCCTGACTGCCGTAGCTGGACACATATGGTCAATAACCATTTGCCTCCTGGACTTGGTCACACGCACCTGCACCCTTGCCAATGCATCCATAGACACCACCAAGCCGTCATTCACGCACGAAAGAGCCACAGGTGGCACAGGGTGGCCTGTCCCCGCTTCAGCCCACACCGACTGAAGGAGACGATAAGAGTGGTTGACAACACTCATAGCTGCCCTCACACCCTCGTCGCATAGGGACAGGACTTCCTCTTGGTGTACCTGGGACCTGTCCACAAGTGCCGGACCGGGGCCACCCGCTCCAGCACTCTGAACCCCCAGGACCCCTCGGTCATCCTCCGTGACCGACGGCACTACACCATATCTGTCGTATTCCCCCCGCGGAATACGACACCTTGCCCGCACCTCCCTGGAGGCCGCAGGGAGCTGGCCCTTGGTCGCAAGTTGCTTGCTATAAATAGCATCCAACAACTCTATGAACCGTGGATCCAGTCCCACTGACTGGATCCGGGCCGCGGGCAAGATCCCCGTCCGAATCGATGCAACCGACGGATGGGGCGCATCCTCCTCGGCCGTGGCCGAAACCACAGACGGGTCCACCCTGGCTAGCCAAGCCAGAGCCTCGGACCAGTCTACTTCCGAGGAGGAAACACCCGCAAACACGTCACCTGTTGACGCGCTCACGGGTCTGCCAGCCACGGCCTCCTGGCAAGGAGCCACGGCTGACACACCAGGCACTCCGGTACCACCCAGTTCCGCCGCCACCCCATGACCCATACCAGTCCATGAGATAGGTCCGCACGGAAAACTGTACGGACCCGTAGCGGACGCGGAACCGTGGCCAAACACGGGCGCCAACGGCACCCCATGTCTGACCGCCGGACCGGGCGAGATAGGTGAGTACCACGCCCGGCCCTGCACACCGGTCACCACGCCAGCTGGTACCAAACCAACCGACACGGAACCGGTGCCCGGTACCAGATTGGCCTCAACCACAGGTGGAGCCGCTGCCCTGGCTTGCGCCAAGCCAGACAGATGGAGGGCGGTTCCGTCCAGGACGGAATCTACCTCCATATGCTCCACCCGTGGCATCACAGGCCGCAGCAATAACTCCTATTTGGCCTCCTCGTCTTCAGACTCCGAAGAGTCGTCACCAGACGAGGAAACCGCGGAGCCGTCCTAGTGGACGGTTCCCACACCTGACGGACCGGCCACCGCTACTGGACCACCCAGAGGTGGCCGCAGAGAGACAGAACCCGCCAGGCCGGAGCCAGACGGGACTGCCAGGGGGCCGTACGAGACGGCCCCCTCGGTAACCAGTCCAGAACCCTGTCCAAGGACAGGGTCCGTACCAGGCATGGAGAGAAACTGCCCCCCAACCTTCGGAAGCAGTGACGACACCAGCGTGGGCAGAACGCTATGCAGAAAACCCTGCATAGCCGGACCGAACCACGCCGGCGGTGCCATCTCCGCCACCTCCAGCTGGTGATGTGGAGTGCCCCCACCGGCCGAACCGGACGCTCCACGATTTAACCTCGGACCGCCTGACCCCGCGTCAGACCCAGCCACATCCTTCTGGGCAAGGAACTTTACCATCATATCGACGGACCACACTGCGCACACATTACAACGATTATCAAGGTTACAGGGCGTACACCTAAAACAGACATGGTCCTTAAACACGACGCGTACAAACTTATGGCACTCGTCACATGATGGCGGGGCTGGCTTGGCCTATAAAATAAGCACAAACCTACAATAAGCAAGCGGAACGAGACACGATGGAAGGCAGACAATTAATTTTCAAATAATTTGACCATAAATTAAATGCAACCCTCCCGCACCCCACCCTGCAACGTTACAGCAAAGATCGCATTGATTATGACGACAAGAACGAAGCGGGCATAATACACCCATAATTGATCCTCCAGGATGTATCACGGTTCCAGGAATCATATCGCATAGCATTCGGGGTATATTTACCAATCAATATAAATTATACTCCTAACGAAAGCCGACACGATATGTGAAGAAACAACAAAATGTAAACAAACTGCTGTAGCACACGGTAAAACCACAGACCACGCATCTCACAAGAATTTTGAAACCACCGATCATTGCAAACCGATCGTGATCACACGTAAACTTGACCATTCCAAAGTTTCCTGGTACCATTTTTAGTATGCAGCACCCAGAACAGATGCGCGAATTAATGAAAACATTTTCTTCACATAAACATCCGAGCCTCACGGGTGTGACGTCACCCGCTCGGTCCCTACGGAAAACGACGTCAGCCGATATTCGTGTTAGAAATACTGTAGCAAACACCTATTTTCATATCTGCCGATCGCCTGTTGGGGTTTAAAGAAGGCGATCGTCCGGCATATCTCGTTGTTAGCACACGTCCCAGATTCCATGGGGTCAGAAATTGGAACATGCGACACAACGAATTTTAGAGACCTAAGTCTTTTAACTATGGATAATAAGGAATTATACAACCTGGTCTTCACTGGCGGTATTCTCCATTTTATCCAGTTATATCCTTTTACGAAAGCACACTATCAAATCACAGACAAGACTTAGATTTCCTTCACAAAAGAACTTAAAATCTTTCCTGCAAGAAAAAAACGTGGCCAGCTCTTGTTGCTATGCAAACAAGAATGAGCTCTACGGTAGACGGGTACTCGGCGGTTGGGAGCCGGGTACCCGGTTCCAAGGAGTCAGTAAAGCTTTCTAAGTCTATAGTCCTAGAGCCAGCTGGCAAGGCCAGCTGTGTATCAGAAAGTAACAGAATGGTGAGTATTGATCGAAGGAGAATAACTCTTAACAGACAAATTCATTTCAAAATATTAAACATTTTAATTAATTGTAACAAAATTTAATTTCACACACAGTGTACGCGCTCACTCGCACGCACATATAAGAGACCACATACATAAATCTAACGGAATTGTGGATATTTTTGAAAATAATTTGACTGGACCATGTTGCTGGTATTGGCAGCAACAGCATCCGGTCAAAATATTTACACAAATATTCAACCTATCACAACAAATCGACGTAGTCAATAAGTGAACAGCTATCTAAAGAAAAGAAAATCAATTAATGACAAATGTAAATCCTGCTAGATTTTGAGGAAATAATTTGACTGGAACAGGTATTCAACACTGGTCTCTGGTGCATATTCAAGCATTTTGGAGTGAATTTGACCTTTAATACAAGTGGTCAATATCCACCATAATGTATGGGGGATCACATTGTCAAGTGGTATTGATTAGTAATGCGAGTTTACACACACGCACACACACACACACACACACACACACACACACACACACACACACACACACGCATGCTACTTATTAACAAGGAATTTATTTTTAAACTATTCAAATACAACAGATTTCACGATATTACAAATGCAACAGATTTCACCATATTACATGGTGACTAACATGTACGCACGTAGACACTCGTGTATTCATTAAATGACCAAGGGTTAGGGTTAGGGCCTAACGGTAACGTTTAGCTAAATAAAGTTTCTGGACATGTTCCAGAGATACATTTTGAAAATAATTTGACTGGATCCTATTGCGGACATTGGCAGCAACAGCTTCTGTTAAAAATAACTTCACAAATATTCACCAGATCCTAAGGTAGCGCCAGCTTCCAGTCAAATTGGTTTCAAAATATTCACAAATTTACCTATAATATAAGCATAAAAGTGAGATAATGGAATTAAAGGTTAAAATGGCCTAATCAAAACTACTACTCCCGCTATTACAAAATAATAAATTCGTTACCTATGTGTGAATGTCCGTTGAGTATTTTGAAACTAATTTGACTGGAAGCTGTTGCTGCCACACAAACGTGCCTATAATATAAGCGTAAAAGTGAGCTAGCTCTATTAATTCGTAACTTACGTGTCAAAATTAGGTTGGCTTGTGAAATATTACCTTTGAGCTGTACTGTACTGTATAATTTGAAGCTGTAGCTTGTGCACGCCTACACAGGCTATAACCACCAATAATATTTTGAGAGATTTATTACAAATGATGGCAAAAATATACAAGACCCTACTGAGACACATACCTCAGCAACATATTTCACCATATTACTAAGCTCATCATTAAAGTCTATACAAGACCCTACTGAGACACATACCTACTGAGACACATACCTACTGAGACACATACCTCAGCAACATATTTCACCATATTACTAAGCTCATCATTAAAGTCTATACAAGAACCTACTGAGACACATACCTACTGAGACACATACCTACTGAGACACATACCTACTGAAACACATACCTACTGAGACACATACCTCAGCAACATATTTCACCATATTACTAAGCTCATCATTAGTCATAAATCACACAAATAAAAACACAAAAAGAACACTATGTTGTGAAAGTCACGTTCCGATTTCTAATTAACAAGGGAGGTAAATCGTATCGGTAATTAACTAACAATAGCCTCACACAGTACCTTCCCTTGAACAATAAAATGAACGCGCGGGTCAGAATATGTATGCACACATGCATTCGCAGATGAAACGAACTAGCCGAAACCTATTAACCATATTAACATTCGTGTCTCAAATTTATGACAGCTATGCAGGAAAACTGTTTTATATTTTGAAACCAATTCCACTGGAAATGGACAAATTAGTTTCAAAATACTTAACGTTTCTAACATCAATTAAAATGAGATCTATTGGTTTCAGATCTATGGTTACTTAATCAGGGCATTAACCTGAAACAAAAAGGAAATATTATTAGATACAGACAGACTTATACTGATCGCCGGTAAAACAATTTCATTAACATTCATAACATTACAATGTTTTACAACAATATAATGATGTTGAACTTGCTGCCGAAAATGTAATAATGTGAGAGGCTGCCAAAAATTTATGTTTTTATGCACTATATTTGCTTCTCGGTAGGCTGCCGGAAACGAATTAATATTTGCGGCTGCCGAAATTACATGGCTGCCGAAACCACCTGAGACCCAATATCCTATGGTACCCACATATTGCGCATGTTTGGATTATTGCCTCCTATCAAATAGTCTGGGCAAAAATTGTAATTGTTGAATAAATATAAGAAACTAGTATGGGTTTTTATTCACCTGTATGAAACTTGACTTTATAATTGTCGGTCTGCGTAAAATACAGCACAAAAGGGGAAGCTACCGAATCCAATGGTGTACCCACTTTTTGCGCACGGGCAAAAAGTATTTGTTGTGCAGCATATGCTACCACATCTTTAACATATGTTTCACATAAATGCATTGTTGCTGAAGATTAACCAATGGTAACATATGTATCATATTTCAAAGATCGGTTTGACAAATGGTGACCCTGACTGTGTAAAAATGTCTGTGCTATTCTTAAAGGGGAAGAAAATGTTATCTGATATTATTTAATCACCAAATATAGGTACACGCCTTCATATTTTATGTTTCTAAGAAAAAATTTTGCGATAGATATGACAATTTTGAATTAATATTTCAGTGTCAGAAATCAACAGCACTGTTTTAAACCTATATTTACAAGTAGTTTCACAATTTCAAGCGGAGAAAGTCTTGTATGAGCAAAATGAATAACCATAGATTGACATGTGAATCAATATGTGTGCGTGCCGATCGTAATGGACTCTCACAAAAGTTTGAATGCGTATGCGCAAAGAGAGGGGATGCGCAAATACAGGGAACACAGTGATATGCTTCACCCATGTCAAATTCTTATCCAAATAGACTCCTAAAAACTTGGCATATAATGCATATTGGGCTTCATGTATTATCTGGTCATCAAAGTTTTGAGAGAGATGCTTCCTTTAATTTATTAGATTTTGTAAATAATATATAGTTGGTTTTACTTACATTTAAGGACAGTTTGTTAACTTTAAACCAATCTATTAAATTCTAAGTTTAAGTATTAAAAGAATTAGCAAGTAATTTAATCAGAATGGCCTTGGATGGACTGCCTGTAGTATCTGTTTAAAAGTACATAAACCGTGAAATAAATAATATTGAACTTGAACTTGAATACGTGGATATGTATACTATGGGTACCGAAGTTCGTGAATCTAAGCAAGTAATGCACTCGTGAAAGAACTCTTAAACAGATCTGTGGAAGAATTTAACACAATATAAAATAACACTTCCGAATACAAATGCAAAGATTTCAGTACAAAATTCCAATTTTTAAACAAATTTCAAGCATTTGAACTGACCCACCTCGCCAGGTTATGTGTGAAGTAGCAGTACCGAATTTCGTGAACTGGTGATTATGCATCTTCAGTTGTCTGTTTTACATGTTTGTAAATCTTTAAATATCACTGTATTAGTTTGTTGAATGTTTCAACTGCTAATTTTGCCCGTTTTAACCCATAAATTAGTCTTACAAATGAATGTATAAATTATAAAAGCAGTTTATACATTTGAAGAGAAGAAAAAACCCCACCCCAAACGGATGCCGCTTACGTTAGGTAGTGACGTCACATGAAATTCATAAATATTACTGAGCTGGAGAACTGAACTAATGCTAGGGTCTTTAAAACATGTTCAGCAGGCATAAAGGGAAGAATAAAAAAAATTTCTATCGTCAAAAAAACCATGTGTGCACTTCATGTTAATTTTGACATTTTGGTAAATCATTGATAAGCACCCACCCCTTCCACTAGAGCCTCTCCAATAAAATTTAGACGCGTTCCCGTCAATCAGGCTATTCCGATGCAGCAGAAATATGTACACAAAGCAGGTGGTAACTTTGGATTGTGAAAATTGCTTATTTTAGGTGCTAAATAAGCGCAAGTATTGTGGAGTATCCAGTTTCGGTGAGGCTCTAGTTTCGGTGAACTTTGGCTATGCATGCGCTGTCTAACAACACAAGTTCTCATGACGTCATAATTTTGTAATCAACCAGTACGGTAATTATTGGTAACACTTACCGCGTTTCCCCTCAAAATTCTCATTAAAATGTTAAGTCATCGCTAAATCAACTTTAGCGTGTAAGAAATTGCCGATTTTCTTATTGCTATTTATCATATGCCTTTAAAGCATTGTATTTTTTCTTCAAATATTGGAAATTCTTCCCCGTCGTCTGTTTTATTTATACCACGTGACCAATGTCAAAATCCATACTGGACAGGGTGGTTCAAAAGTCAACAGCGCAGCGCCTGTATATATCAAGGAGTATACGCATAGTATTAGGCTTGCACGATTTTTGCTTTGAAACATCGCGATCGATTTTATAAAAAAAATTGTGATTTTCGAGTAAATCGTAGTTCCAAATTCCCAAAAGTATAAACCGGGGTAACGTGACTTGAAAAAGTTTAAATAAATGATACAAAAATAGCACAAAATTAGAACACATTTTCATGCGCCAAATTCTTACCATCCTACGTCTATGCTTAATGTATACCTTATATCCATCATTGCGGGAGTGAAATTATTAATTGGGAACGCCTAAATATTGCGTATAGTTTAATAAACATTATTTATTTCATCAAAATTTGAGATAAAATGTCACAGAGAAAAAAATATAAATTACATGATGTATTAGCTTCCGCGTATAGCCTCCCTTTGTAGAACGAGTTTAGGTCATTATCGGAGTAATGCGAAGACGTTAATATTAGTACCCGGGGAGATACTGGGCAATCCACATACATAGGAGGGGAGCTTTGAGTAGGTACGAGTGTAACGGTGTAAACTCCTCCTATAGAGCAGTTTATAGTTGCTTTCCGAGTAATCAACAGAAAGCACAGTTCAAAATCAAATAACCTGGAATGCTGTTGCTTTATTTTCTTCAATTTGACATGACAACCAAATCAAAAAGGACAAATTATTACACCGCCTAAAATTGCCAACTCTAGAATTAAAAAGAATTATGTTCACTGATTGCCTAACGCTCTGCAACTAAGTATATACTTGGCATTTCACGACAGACTCTGGGTCTGCAGCGAAAGAAAGAAAATTATATGGCGATTCGATGGAGTAACTATCTGGTTTTCTCAATGACAAAGGTGTTACCTCGCTATTGCTGGCTTGTTTATTGTGGCGCTTTGTGTTCTGATTAGTAAATATTCGGTGTGGCGGGATTTTTTGCTCCATATGGTAGCTGTATTGTTCAGAAATAGAAATTTGGACGAGCCTGTACGCTCTATCACCGAAACAGGATACCATCGTTTTTGTTTGTTTTGATGTACGTCATCGCCTAATGGCGCTGTGTTTTGACATTTTGTTTTCGGGGGTTTTCTTCTAACTTAGTGCTGGATAAGGGATAAAGTCACTAACAAATTAAGTCATTTATTTTTAAATATTTATGGTATTTATTAAATTATTAGCAATTTCTGCTTAGGCGCCCCGAAAGTGGATACTCCACGCTAAGTGCTCTAAGAAAGTGCATTAAGGAATCCTGAAATTTTTATCACTATCACTAATTGTAGGAAAAGTTTCTTGTTTTGACCGTATCTTGCTCAAAACTTTGTCAAAAGGTACATAACTGTCAATCAAAAGGTGGCTACTGTGTAGATGCGTTCCATGCAACGTTACATCATAGTACGAGAGCGATAAAAACAAATTCACGAATTTCGGTACTCACGAATTTAAGCGACTCGACCATACATGTGCGTGTATAGAGCATGCATGTACAGAAGTTAAGTTAAGTTATACTTATACTTATCATATACTACCATTATAGGCAAAATGCCTGTAGATAGATGGCGACTACATTATGCTTATTGCTTAGTTAATTTGTTTCGAGGTAAAGGAAAGATAATGATTGTGTACTGGCTCTTGTGTATACAAAAAATCTGACCAAAATGAATCCAGTTTATTTTTGAAGATATTTAGGCTTACGGAACTAACTACTTCATTTGGTAAGCTATTCCAACTATTCGTAATTCGGTTTGCAAAAAAGTTCTGCCTAATTAGTTTGTTACTTCGGCTCTTAGTGAGTTTAAAATTATGTCCCCGAGTGATGCTTTGTTTGTCTATCTCCAAGAATGGGCACTGAACACGATAAAGGCCATGAATGTATTTGTAAGTTTGAATCATATCCCCACATGATCGACGGTAATAGAGAGATGGTAGATTCAGATATTTTAACCGGTCTAAATAAGTATAATTTCTTATTGAGTGATCATTTTAGTTGCTCTTCGCTGCACATTTTCTAGTGTTAGACTGTCTTTTTTTAACATGGGAGTCCATGGACCGTTCCCGTATTCAAGTATAGGTCTAACTAGCGAAGTGTACAGCCTTACTAGAGTTGAAGAGTCTAAATGGGTGAGAGACCTTCTTATCAGTCCTAAAATCTTATTAGCTTTTGATACTTGGATTTGACAATGGATGCTAAATTTTAGTTGGTTGTCTACATTCAGACCTAAATCCTTTACGACAGTTGTTTCTACCAGCTTAATATTTGTATCAAGAGAGTTCATGAAGTATGAATGTTTAATATTAGCTGTACCTAGATGCATAGCACAGCATTTGTCAGCATTGAATTTGATTTGCCAGATAGAAGACCATTTCGTTATGCTATTTAAGTCATCTTGTAGTTCGATTGCATCAATTGATGATTTAATTTCTTTGTAGATTTTTGTATCGTCAGCAAACATGTTAATTGTAGAGCACTTAATTACATCAGGAAGGTCGTTTATGTAATAGATGAAAAGAAGTGGTCCTAGTACACTACCTTGGGGCACACCGCTAATGACAGGAGTTTGAACTGATTTGCATCCATTCACGACAACTCGTTGGGCTCTGTTAGTAAGAAAATCCTCAATCCATTTTAGTAGGTTACCATGGATACCATATTTTTCTAGTTTAAGAAGAAGTCGTTTATGTGGTACAGAGTCAAATGCCTTAGCAAAGTCTAGATATAGAGCATCGATAGAGCTGCTGTGATCGATTGCATTTGACCATATATCTAAGATTTCAGTTAGCTGTGTGACACAAGAACGCCCTTTAATAAATCTGTGTTGACTTGGTACAATTAGGGCGTTTTGTTCAAGATGGCTTACAATAGAGTCTTTTATAATGGACTCAATGAGTTTACAGATTATGGAGGTAAGGCTTATAGGGCGATAGTTATTAACCAAATGTTTGTTTCCCTTTTTGAAAAGTGGAGATACATGACCTAATTTCCAGATTTGAGGTAGCTTACCCTCTCTCAATGAACTAGAGTAAAGATGTAATAATGGGCAGACAATTTCAAGTTTGAGTTCCTTTAAAACACGGGGATAGATTCCATCAGGACCTGCAGACTTGTTAGTTTTTAGATTATCAATTTTTTTAATTATCATGTCACGAGTGACCTCGATATGATGTAATGGAGCAATGAAATGTCTACTATTGAAACTAGGCAACTGACTGATATCGTCATCTGTAAAGACAGATGCAAAATATGTGTTTAATGCATCTGCCTTTTCCCCATCAGTTGTGGTTAGTGTGCCATCGGACTTCATGAGGTCACAAATTGTGCTTCGAGTTTTTATTTTGCTTTGTGCATATTTGAAAAATGCTTTAGGATTTGACTTTGCCTCATTTGCTAGTTTACATTCAAAATCTCTTTCAGCTATTCGACATTCGTTTTTGGCCTGGGTTCTCGCTTTAGCATAATTTTTGTAGTCACTGCTACTATGAGAATTTCTACATTTTTGAAATGCATGTTTCTTGGTTCTTAATTTTTCGAAAACATGATTGGTTAAGTAATAAGTATATACTATGGGTACCAAAGTTCGTGAATCTAAGCAAGTAATGCACTCGTGAAAGAAAACCCTTAAACAGATCTGCGCAAAAATTTAACACAATGTGAATGTAAAATAACACTTCCGAATACAAATGCAAAAATTTCAGCACAAAACTTTAATTTTTAAACAAATTCCAAGCATCTGAACTGACTCACCTCGCCAGGTTATGTGTGAAATAGCGGTACCGAATTTCGTGAATTGGTGATTATGCATCTTCAGCTGTCTGGTACATGCTTCTAAATCCTTAAATATCAAGGTATTGGTTTGTTGAATGTTTCAACTGCTAATTTTCCCCGTTTTAACCCATAA
The DNA here is from genome assembly GCA_034401795.1 of Chaetoderma sp. LZ-2023a. NCBI lineage: Eukaryota > Metazoa > Mollusca > Caudofoveata > Chaetodermatida > Chaetodermatidae > Chaetoderma > Chaetoderma sp. LZ-2023a. The sequence goes on from CM067368.1 coordinate 1,524,011, forward strand.
ATTAGTCCTACAAATGAATGTATAAACTATAAAAGCAGTTTATACATTTGAAGAGAAGAAAAAAACCCAAATGGATGCCGCTTTCGTTAGGTAGTGACGTCACATGAAATTCATAAATATTAATGAGCTGAAGAAATGAACTAACGTTAGGGTCTTTAAAACATGTTCAGCAGGCATAAAGGGAAGAATAAAAAAATTTCTATCGTTAACAAAACCACGTGTGCACTTTATGTTAATTTTGACATTTTGGTAAATCATTGATAAGCACCCACCCCTTCCTGTAGAGCCTCTCCAATAAAATTTAGACGTGCTACCGTCAATCAGTCTAATCTGACGCGGTGGGAATATGTAACCAAAGCAGGTGGTAACTTCGGATTGTGAAAATTGCTCATTTTAGGTGCTAAATAAGCGCAAGTAAGTAATCTAAGAAAGTGCATTAAGGATTCTTGCAATTTTTATCACTACCATCAGTAATTGTATGAAAAGTTTCTTGTTTTGACCGCATTTTGCTCAAAACTTTGTCAAAAGGTTCAGAACTGTCAATCAAAAAGCGGCTACTGTGTAGATGCGTTCCATGCCACGTTACATCATAGAACGAGAGCGATAAAAACAAATTCACGAATTTCGGTACTCACGAATTTAAGCAACTCGACCATAATTTTTTCTGCTTATATTGAGGTCTAGATTTTGTTAAGTTAAGTTAAGTTAAGTTAAGTTAAGTTAAGTTAAGTTAAGTTAAGTTAAGTTAAGTTAAGTTAAGTAGATGTCAGAACGTCAGAACATCAATCTTTACACAAACCTTTTGAATATGTCTTGGTAAAACTAATACGATGCCGTTTTTTATTCACAATGACACAATTTTGAAGAACATTGAGTAAAAAATAGCGTCTCGCGGGCACCTTGACAACTAATCTATCTCGCGCTTTCTCGCGCTTTCTCGTTGTCAGAAACGCGGAATGGGCGGAACCGCGGCGCAGTCAAATACGGCCGCGGATGGGGCCGCGCAACAATCAATCTAAAAATAGAGGCGTGGCTTCTTCGAGAATACACCTCTAATATAATGACCGGCCATCTTATTGCGTCATCATAACGACTACACTGTTAGTTAACTTAACTTATCATGTTATCATGACAGATTCTTAATAATTCAAGAAATAATCTGTTGGGTATTTTGAAACTGGTTTGACTGGAGGCTGTTGCTGCCTTAGGCAGCAGCGGCCTCCAGTCGGGTAAGTTGCAAAAATATTCATACTACTAAAATACCATACTATTTCAATTGCTGAAAGAATTAATGTCTTAGACACCAAACGTCCCACATATGCTTCTGTGAAACATAACGTCATATTGTAGATATGGATAGATGGAGTAGCTACCATCTGATCCGCTAATGTCTGCGGATGCCCTATAACCTCGCCGATACCATCTTCGCCCCTCACGAATATAGGCACGATCATCATGCAACCATATTCACAAAAGAGTCAGAGAGACGGACGGATATGAAGGCATGATGGCCAGACGTGCGGACAGATATTATTCTCAGTATACTTCGAACCTATGTGGAACATCATGTAACCTTTCTGAATTAAAATCACAGTTCATGTGCGTCAAGCTGTGAGGTGTATTTACGTCAAGCTAGGAATGCTAAGATATAGGACATAAGATGAATTTTGAAATGAGAGAGCTGACTGATGTTGGGATAATGCAAGCAATAACAGAAAGTTGTTGCTGCAACCAACAGCGGTCAGTTTCCAAGAAATTATAATCTGATTGAATCAAAACGGAGGAAAACTGTAAGGATTGGAAACACAATTGTGAGTGTGTCTGAAATTCAATAAAACCCAACATGGTCGTGTTACCAGGAGAATTTGTCACAAGACGTCATAAGACCAAAGTCACGAGGACGTTGTTTAGTAGTCATGCAATAACTAAAGATGATATTTTTCAATCCATTTGCGGGCCTGCCTGAAGCATTGGCAAATTGTGGATAGTACGTTTTGGCATCTGGCATCAAATCGTTAAGCACTTCAACTTCCCAATACCACTCAGAAATTTACATTAAATTCTGAAAATAGAATTTGATAAGTGGAATCAACACTTAAGATTGGTGGTGCAATATTCTGTATGAACCACAAAATGGTTGGGATCCAAGAGGAATAATAGAAGAGCGGACTAGAACACATTCTCCTGGTATAAATACGAGCGACCATGAAGAAAAGAAGGAAGTCTATTAATTTTTGATCTTAAACTAAATTCTAAATTCTCGCAATAGATTGTTGCTCTCTCAGTCAGGCTAGATAGCTTAAGTATTAACTGTGAATCTTTATATTTATCTCATTTAAGGACTTAATATATTCAGTGAAAATATTGTAAAAAGTCAAAGTCAGTAACCGTTATACAGAAAGAAATAATAACCTGAAAACTAGATAACGTGTTTCAAGTTTCATTTCAATCATCAATTGTAAGAGGAGAAGGCAACCTTCTTCCCGAAACTGAAGATTTCGTGACTCCACAGAGGTCAGGGTCAGTATGTCAGGCCAATCGACCTATTACGACCCGCCCAAAGTACACAGAAATGCCCATGGCAAAGTATCCGGGGCAGATCGTCGGGGCAGATTTAATTGGACCCTTAGTCGAGTCCGCTAAGGGAAATCGCTACATACTAATGGTAGTGGATCATTGCTCTGCTTGGGCAGAAGCATATCCCATTCCTTCTAAAAAGGCAGATCTTTGATGAGTATTGTGCCAGGCACGGAGTACCCGAGATACTGATAACCGATCAAGGGGGTGAATTCAATGAATCAGAATTGAAGTGCCTATATAAGGAATATGGAATTGATCACCGCAGGACTACACCATACCATCCTCAGACGAATGGACGGACAGAACGATTCAATCGTACCCTGAAAGAGTTGATCCAAAAGGGGGTAAATAACCAAGCCCGAACATGGGAGAGTGAATTGGCGCCTGCCCTCATGGCATATCGAAACACTCGACACGCCACCACTGGCTACACGCCATTCTACCTAACATACGGTCGGCGTGGTAGGCTACCATTAGCGAGTCCGGTGGACGGATTCCAAGATCTCGGTGACCGGCTCACCAATCTCAATAATGCCTTGATCAGAGCCAAGGTGTCGACCGAAGCATCAAGAGAATATCACCGGCAAGCGATAGATAGGAAATCAAATGCTCCTGAATTCAAAGTGGGCGATTCGGTCATTGTGAAAGCAAACGAGCCACTAAAGCTCACAACAAGGAATGACCCTGAATATGAGATACATACAATCAATGGCCCTGTTGCCCATATACGACATCAGAGGTCAGGGAAAACCCGTGTGATAAATATATCAAAACTCAGGATAGTTGACTCCCAAATATGTTGGGATAGGATTAAGCAACGGCCAATAAGAAACCCTACCCAAGGTACAGCTGCTAGCCACCCGATTATTCAGAAGCCACCGGAGGTCCGACCCAAGCCGACAGCCCGCCTACTAAAGCGACCCCTTCCTCTCGTGGGAATAGCTGGCCCGTCGAGGAGAAGAACCAGGGAACCGGAAAGTGAACTTTATCAAGAAGGGCCCCCTGAATCGAGACAAAGATTAGAACGGGTAGATGAACAGGAGGTTGAAATGCGGCTAGATCCGCAGAACGACGATAATGTGATGGCGGACCAAGATGTGGAAATGGAGAGGGAAGAACTAGTTGCCCGATATAACCTGCGCAAACGGCCATATCGGCCGGACGGTGCCGAATCCCTAGGTAAGCGTCAGCGCAGAGCGCCAGTAAAACGTGAGCTCCACACAGATCCCCACATCGTATCTGACAAGAAGCCACGTATTGGTGTCATAGACAGACAGTCGACGGATTCGTTTCACAGCCGCATAGAGGCAGTTATAAGGGAACATGAACGTCATACACAACGAACAAAGAAGGCGAAATTCACATAAGATGTCGGATTATTGTGCAATCCAAATTGAAGTCGTGTCGAAATAGTCCATCAATGTCCGATCGTAACTACCTGTCATAGTTAAACATAGAAAACTCGTGATGCCTAAAACGTAGTAGATACGAACCCGTCATGACTAAATATAGAATCCCTGATCATCACTGATAACAGGATTTCAGACAAAAGCTGTCTGCGCATAAAACGCCTGATTATCAACGTGGGCGGAACGCCACCGGCAAAGATATAAAAAGGGGTGTTGCGTAGCAGCTGTCACATAATCGGACGTGATTCAGTTAGAATAACACACAAGTTAGCGAGATTGCAATAGTATAAGAAGATAATAATTAGCATCGGTGTAAAAACGAATTTTCTTAACGAGAAGAAGTGATGAAGTTTTTGATCATTTTATTCTTTTGGATATCAATTGCTGCCGGTGGGGACAAGACACGGCCGTTATTGCAAAACTTACCCAATGGTGTGATCATGACAGGGCGAAAGCCCATATCGGTGGTCAAGGCAGAGTGGACAGTGATTGTGACAATAACCCCGCCGCTGTTACCAAAAGCGTTCCTCAGCCGAATAATGGCACTGGAACGAGTGATGACGGAGACTGTGACTAAAAATCGTGTGAAAGTTGAGGACCTAACCAATAGGAAGCAAAGGCTATTTATGATGAGGAGAATTGCTCTCAAGGACAAAAAGCAACGCAGGTCCAAGAGAGGCCTCCTGAATTTCGTGGGTGATATAGCTTCAAGTTTGTTTGGCGTTGCTATGACCGGCGACCTGGAAAAGATGAAGGGACTGGTGAGAACTGCCATGACGAAAACTAACTCGTTGATACATTTCACCGATGATCTGGCCTCCCACGTGAAGCATTCATTCGATGAGATATCAACGAACCGGCAGCAGATCAACCGTTTGTCTCAAACGGTAGCCAATCTGACAAACACTGTGAATCAATTGATAGAAGCACAAGGGAATAACGAGCGAAGGTGGCTGCACATCATCTTACTGTTTCAATTCGGGCATTACGTCGACACCTTAGAAAATGTCGTCGACGTATTTCAGGAAGCCCAGGCTAAGTATCATCGGCAAATTGCCTCATTAGAAATGGGAAAATTAACAGAAGAACTGTTGCCTCCAAACTACGTGGCCGATATCGGTAAAATGGCAAAGAAGGCTCGTATGATACGGCCCTACCAGTGGTACTATCAGAATGTGGTCATTAGGCCCTTATGGAAGAACAAACGTGCTCTAAATTACATTGCGACAATTCCATTAATAGATGGTGGTGCTTACGCAGAGTATGGTCTGCACTCTTGGCCAGTACCACTAGGCAGAACCGGATCCTTTGCACAAAAAATGTTAATGACCACGAGTATAGCTCTGGACACAAAGACTGGATGGTATTTCAAACCGGAATCATGCGCAGGAATAAAGGCGAGAGTGTGCAGAGGTAACCTGATGCTAAAACCGACACATTTGCCATGTGAAGTCAGTGTGATTTCAAACGTTACTGATCCTAACTGTGAGGTGAGGCTAACAATGACCAACGGCATGACCAGCGGGCACATCGAACTGACCGGGGCCATGGTCGCCTGTGATGTGACAAAACGGCCCATGATGTTCTTGCCCATTTAGGATAGGAGGCACTCATCGCTGGCATCCTCACCTACCCGCAGCATGATAATACTGCGAGTATCCAGGGATACACCATTGTTATTTGCAAACATACTATATTAGCCAGTTAAGAGAAGTCAATCATATACTTTGTGCACAGTCTGTTATACTTATTGCCATATTAATCAATTTCGTAATGTACTATTGAATGACGTTGACTGAATATAATGATAGCGCGTCATGACTTGATAGAAACGGTAGATATGGTGAGCTATGGCTGTTGATGGTACACAGCGAGTTAAACGACAATCTGACGAGGTGGTCGTTTAACTTCGGTTGGTGGACATCTGTAGATATGGATAGATGGAGTAGCTACCATCTGATCCGCTAATGTCTGCGGATGCCCTATAACCTCGCCGATACCATCTTCGCCCCTCACGAATATAGGCACGATCATCATGCAACCATATTCACAAAAGAGTCAGAGAGACGGACGGATATGAAGGCATGTTGGCCAGACGTGCGGACAGATATTATTCTCAGTATACTTCGAACCTATGTGGAACATCATGTAACCTTTCTGAATTAAAATCACAGTTCATGTGTGTCAAGCTGTGAGGTGTATTTACGTCAAGCTAGGAATGCTAAGATATAGGACATAAGATGAATTTTGAAATGAGAGAGCTGACTGATGTTGGGATAATGCAAGCAATAACAGAAAGTTGTTGCTGCAACCAACAGCGGTCAGTTTCCAAGAAATTATAATCTGATTGAATCAAAACGGAGGAAAACTGTAAGGATTGGAAACACAATTGTGAGTGTGTCTGAAATTCAATAAAACCCAACATGGTCGTGTTACCAGGAGAGTTTGTCACAAGACGTCATAAGACCAAAGTCACGAGGACGTTGTTTAGTAGTCATGCAATAACTAAAGATGATATTTTTCAATCCATTTGCGGGCCTGCCTGAAGCATTGGCAAATTGTGGATAGTACGTTTTGGCATCTGGCATCAAATCGTTAAGCACTTCAACTTCCCAATACCACTCAGAAATTTACATTAAATTCTGAAAATAGAATTTGATAAGTGGAATCAACACTTAAGATTGGTGGTGCAATATTCTGTATGAACCACAAAATGGTTGGGATCCAGGAGGAATAATAGAAGAGCGGACTAGAACACATTCTCCTGGTATAAATACGAGCGACCATGAAGAAAAGAAGGAAGTCTATTAATTTTTTATCTTAAACTAAATTCTAAATTCTCGCAATAGATTGTTGCTCTCTCAGTCATGCTAGATAGCTTAAGTATTAAGTGTGAATCTTTATATTTATCTCATTTAAGGACTTAATATATTCAGTGAAAATATTGTAAAAAGTCAAAGTCAGTAACCGTTATACAGAAAGAAATAATAACCTGAAAACTAGACAACGTGTTTCAAGTTTCATTTCAATCATCAATTGTAAGAGGAGAAGGCAACCTTCTTCCCGAACCTGAACGACCGTGACCCTGACCTCTGTGGAGTCACGAAATCTTCAATATGTCTGAATGTTGAATAGCGCTTGTCAATGTGTTTGTATCATTGTGTACTCTGTATTAGTGTTGGAATTGGTGCTATTTTTGTGATCGATGATTGGTTTTATAAACTAACCAATGACAAATCAATGATTGATGATACCCATTTTGAGCGCAGTAATTATAGCATGTTCAAGGATAGTTACCTCCTTCAAATCAAGTCGCAGGTATGACAGATTCTTAATAATTTAAGAAATAATCTGTTGGGTATTTTGAAGCTGAATTGAATGGAAGCTGTTGCTGCCTGAGGCCGCAACGGCTCCCAGTCGGGCAAGTTTCAAAGTATTCCACATGTTATTAGTATGGTTGCTTTGAAATTAACAAACTATTTCAGTGCTGCAAGAATTAATGTCTATTTCAGAGCTGAAAGAATTAATGTTTTAGACACCAAACGTCCCACATATGTGTCTGTGAAACGTAATGTCATACGCCTTGTATGTTGAACAGCGTTTGTCAATGTGTTTGTATTATTATGTACTTTGTACTAGTGTTGGGAATTGGTACTATTTTTGTGATCGATGATTGGTTTCATATACTAACCAATGATCTATTAATGATTGATGATAACAGGTTCTCATTTTTTACCCATTTTGAACGCAATAATTATAGCATGTCAAGGATAATTACCCCCTACAAATCAAGTTGCACGCATGATAGATTCTTAATAATTCAAGAAATAATCTGCTGGGTATTTTGAAATTGGTTTGACTGGAGGATCGGTTTCCAGTCTGATAAGTTGCAAAAATGCTCGACATGTTATTGTTTTTTATATACTAACCAATGATCAATTAATGATTGATGATAACAGGTTCTCAATTTTACTTTTAGTAACTCACCCACAATTCTTATTTATTGCAATTTGACACTTGACCCATCTCATCCAGTGTATCCACTGGTTAGATGGTCTTATATACAATTAAATCACGATAATAACCAATATTACAGCCAAATAGAGAAATCCATTCAGTCCTCCAAATGACCCCAATAACCTCCCTCTCTCTTCAGTAGTTCCATTCTCTTATTTCCTCCCTGTCCATATTCCCACTAACCTAACCCATGCCCGCTAAATTCCCTTGCTCATCCTGCAGGAAACCTGTTAAGAATAATCAGAGAGCATTATTATGTGACTTATGTAGCACATGGATTCATCTAAGTTGCTCCAAATTAACAACATCTGACTATCGCAACCTCGAAGCTGACGACACCTGCTGGTGGTGTACCAACTGCAACAAGTCACTTTTCCCATACAATCATTACAATGACAATACAGACTTCACACTGGCTGTTCTAAATCCATACTATAACCCTACTGCCACTGAGGCTACTGACGACAAAAAACCCACTCTAAACCCATTCGAATTAATCCTATCCCAATTTAACCATGCTGATACTAGAAATGATCTAAATATATCTGCACCAACCTGTGGATACATCCTCCCAAAAACATTCAATGACAATCTACTAGGAAACAAAGAACACATAGCCTTTTCACTTCTATTTATCAACATGCAATCTCTCATGGGGAACATCGACAAGTTACACCGACTCCTAGATATGAGTGCACATGAATTTGGAATTATTGGAATTACAGAGACATTTATACATGCAAATTCACCTACTAACCGTATCAATATAAAGAACTACACATTTGTTGAAAAACACAAAACCACGGGCAGGGGAGGTGGTGTAGGCATGTATGTTAAAGAAAATGTCAAATTCATTGAGCGAGATGACCTTTCTAATATTGAAGAACATATTCAAACAATGTTTATCGAAATTCAAACACCGAAAGGAAAAAACTAAATTGTAGGTACAATTTATAAATCACCTAAAGGCGATAAGGAACGTCTTATTGAACTATTAGGAAAAACTTTGGCAACTATTCAAAAGGAAAACAAAACTGTCTACCTCATGGGTGACTACAATATTGACCTGATGAGACAAACTTGCTTTCATACACAAAACTTTATAAACTTACTAAATGCTCATTCATTCTACCCAACCATTACAAAACCGACTAGAATAGGTGATGTTTCGGCCACAATTATTGATAATATATTCAGCAATAACATTAACTTCAGTAATAAATCGGAGGTAGGAATTCTCGTTACTGACACGTCAGACCACCTACCAATTTTTCTTCTCGAAAGACAGCTGACCTGCACAAAGCCATTCAAATATGAAAAAATTAAATGCAGAGAAATAAATCAGGTCAATATTGAACAATTTAAAAAATACATGTCTGAGGTGGATTGGCATGCAGTAACAGACATACAGTGCTGCGAAAGTGCCTACACCAAGTTCCATGAAATTTGCACGCGCATCTTCGAAAACAGCTTTCCCATGAAAGAAAAGAAGAAATTTAAACACACCCCTACTAAACCATGGATAACAATTGGACTGATAGCTGCCTGTCATAAAAAACATAATCTTTATTTGAAGTTTATCAAATGTCAAACAAAACATAATGAACAGAAATTCAAGAAATACAGAAACAAGTTGGACCAAATAATCAAAACAGCAAAAAAAACTTACTACCATAACAAATTTGAACTATGCAAGAATGACATAAATGAAACATGGAAAATAATTAAATCACTTTTGAATAAAAATAACCGCAAAGCACACCAAACACAATTTCTTTATAATAACAAGATAATAACTGATGATTTAGAAATTGCAACAGGATTCAATGACTATTTTGTTAATATAGGTCCAACACTTTCAGATAAAATCAATTCAACATCCTCTAATAAATATAGTGATTATCTCACAGGCGACTATCAATCCTCTTTTTTCGCTAACCCGGTCACAAATGAAGAAATTTTTATCATTCTTAACAAACTAAATCCTGCAAAAAGTGCTGGCTTGGATGGTTTCAAGTGGAGTATCTTCAAACACTGCACGTTAGCGCTACTAATACCCCTTAACCACATCTGTAACTTATCTTTCACTCAAGGCATATTTCCATCAAAATTAAAAGCAGCACGAGTAACACCTATATACAAAGCAAAGGATTCATCTAATTTCACAAACTATAGACCTGTCTCAATACTTCCACTTTTCTCCAAATTAATGGAACGACTTATGTACAATCGGCTTATCAGCTACTTAGATAAAAAGTCAATCCTCTATACATCACAATACGGATTCCGTGAAAAACATTCAACAATGCTAGCACTAATTGAAATGACAGAAAAAATAATAGAATCAATTGTAAAGAAAAAGCACATAATAGGCATTTTTTTGGATCTTTCAACAGCTTTCGACACTATCAATCATAAAATCCTACTAGAAAAACTTGCCTATTATGGAATCCGAGGAAGTGCACTCATCTGGTTTGAAAGTTATCTAAGTGACAGAACGCAATGTGTGCAATTCAATGCAACTTGCTCTGAAAATAGGAGACTAACTTGCGGTGTCCCTCAGGGGTCCATCCTTGGCCCTCTGCTGTTCCTCTTGTATATGAACGATCTGCCTAACATATGCAAACATATGTCACTAATACTATTTGCTGATGACACCAATGCCTTTTGCTCTGATGAAAACATAGCTACATTATATAAAAATGTAAATAAGGAAATGGAAGAAATTACTAACTGGTTTTCACTAAATAAATTATCACTAAATGTGGATAAAACAAACTATATGTTATTTTCAAAATCTAGAGAATTAATAAATAAAGAGGTTCCAAAATTGTACATTAGCAATAAGGAAATTGAAGAGGCCCCTTATGCAAAGTTCCTAGGAGTATATTTAGATAAAGACTTGACCTGGGCCAAACAAATCGAAACAGTTACTGCAAAAGTAGCAAGAGGAATAGGTGTCATCCAAAGACTAAAACCATATATGACACAGGCCACGGTTAAAACACTGTACAGCACCTTGATCCTCCCGCACCTCACTTACCGCAACGCTGTTTGGACTAACACCTACAAAAACAGAATATCCAAAATTCAAAGTCTCCAAAAAAAAGCATCAAACTATTTTCTAGGCCAGCAGAGGGCCAAAACATGTTCAAAGCAGAAAAATTGCTTAAGCTCACCGACATAGGAAAATCTCAAATGCTAACTATTGTCAAAAACTTCCACCAAGACACTTTACCCAAATCTATAGCCCCCTTCTTTATAAACAATATTTAACATCCACCAACATAACACTAGAAGCAGACATAAACTACATGAGCAATACACACGGACAGACATAGGAAAACACCGAATATCATTTGCAGCAACTAAACTATGGAACAACATAAAACAGGAAACACGTGAGAAAGTTCTATCAACAAAATTCTGCAAGAAAACAATAAAATACCACTTGATTAACACATGCTAGTATTATTGAACTCATGCAGTACAGCTAAAAAATGGCCCGACTCGTCTACAAAACAAGGTAAAGAATGCTACTACTACTACTACTACTACTACTACTACTACTACTACTACTACTACTACTACTACTACTACTACTACTACTACTACTACTACTACTATTACTACTACTACTACTACTAGAATTATGACTAGATGACTCCACTTGCTATTATATCCAATAATAATTTCAGTTACCATAGTAACAAACTACAGGACGAGCAGGAGAATGAGCACCCATCCCCTCCATCCCCCTTCCCTTGTCCAATGATGCTCCCCATTAGCCAGCATCCTGTAAACAGTATATCATCATTATAAGTAAAAGTACCCTCACCCAAAAATATATAAATGTTTATTGTTGTATCTATAATCATAGACATCCATGTATATTATTGAACTTGACTATGTTCTGTGCTTGTCTGTTACGTAACTGTCTTGTCCTTATTTACTACCCATATGTATCGCTAAATAATAATAATAATAATAATAATAATAATAATAATAATAATAATAATAACCCAAGTGACTAACTCTTACACACACCCTCTTACAGTTTTGTATGTTGGTTCGCGGACTAAGAGAGGCCCACTCCAGGAGTTTTTCTTTCCACTGTAATGACTGACAAGATACTTGAACCGGTGGTGAACACTGGGGGGGGGGGGGGGGGGGTTGGGAGGGTGCTGGGTGTGTGGGAAGGGGTGGTCTCCTCTTGACCCGCGAATTGACATATTTTTCTCTTTGAAATTTAAACTGTTTATGTGGATCAAGGCCCAAAGGATTAATAAGGAAGTAGTAAATGTAATGTCTGAATTTATAATTGTTTGTGTAAGTACTGTCTTGTCTAATTTATATATACCTGTATATATGTGCGTAAGGTGTCCGCCATAACAATAGGCACTGCCTTGGGCGGACAACCTGGTATGATTTGTGAATTCGTTTACCTTGGAATTATTGAATAAATAATCTTGAATCTTGAATCTTGAATCTTGAATCTCATGTACTACCCTTATAGGCAAAATGCTTGTAGATACACAGACTCCACTTCGGAGACTAGACAGATCTGGTCCCATTCTATCTCCGTGGCGGACTGTTAAAGGAACAATGGATCATATTGATTTTGGTATCATCTTAAAGGTACTGTGTCACACCAAGTAGTCTAAAGTGAAAAATAATAGCAAAGTTACAATGTTTCAGGCATATTTAGCGTATTTTTATGCAATCTAATGGAATATGAAATGATCTTCCATGCTGAGCGCCCTATCATTGAAATTGAATTGTGCATAAAAACTATGCAACGTGGATGAGTTTTATTTAAAATGTGTATGTTGTGCCTCGTGAAATGGTGGAATAGCCATTCAATAAGAAGAATGGCTTCTCCAGTTGCAAAGTATGTGACAACACATAAACTAATCTCTTGTGACAGTGACGACTTTGTGAATGTTATGCCACATATTTTTCTTCTCCTACTCGCGTATTTTAGCGTGTTCTCACGTATAAACTTCTTGTTGACACTTGATATTGAATCTAAGGAAGCTATTTGTGTTCTAGAATAAGAAAAATCAGCAATATTTATGCGTTTGGAAGCAGAAAACAATCCAGTCAAGGGACTTTCGCACCAGAGGCAATTCGCCACATTGTACCGTTGTTATTATGGCAGGAGAATAAAACTATAATATTTCCATATTTGGTGGAACCGACTCACCCTAAAACTTTCAGGTGTGGCCCTCCGCCCTCCTGTGACACCACCAAAAAGTATGAAAGGAGAAAAGCGTGCACTGAAATTTCATCTTCCCGTCAAACTTGACACTGGGAAAGATCGAGCATTAGGCTACTTTCGTGTTGCAAACCGAATTCTGCTGTGTTTCTTCTTATTATTTTATTACTTTATGTTATATTGACCAGGAAAGTTATGAAGAGTTAGGAAAGCTTAATTAGGTTAGTACAGTTCCGCAAATAACCATCATGTGGAGATAGTATGTCGCCTGCGGAAGACGTCGCCTTGTCCGACAGCTCGGAAGGATCGACACCTGCCCACATTGGAAAGAAGTACCCTTGTACTGCTTTATCGTACAATGGACAGCCGTGCAAATGTGCATTTTCCAGAAACTCAGACGTCAAACTTCACGTCAACCACGACCATTTACTACAACGGGCATTTTGTGCAGACTGCAGCTACCTGTATTCAGCCACTCGGTACGGTGTAACACACGCATTAGCCTTTAAACATCATGTATTGGTTGTGACATTAAAGCCCATTGAGCAAAATGAGGACGTAGATATTCTCGCTCCCTGTTTCGAAAATAGACTTCCAATTACCGTGCTTTCAACCAGAAAAATGGCCAAGACCAAATGCACCAAACGACGACAGCCTGACTTTCCGCAAGCAGCTGTACCATCCGCATCTGCAACACAGCCAGCCAGCACCAGCACCCATCATCTCAGCACTGGCAGCACCCGTAAGAACAGCACCGGCAGCACCTGCAGCATCGGTAATGACACCAACTGTAGCATCAGCACAGGCAGCACCCGCAGTGACAACACCAGCAACACACAACACTGCAACACCATCCGCATCCATGATAGGACAGCCAATCTCGGCAGTGAAAACAACTCCTGTGAAAATCCATGATCCAGTTTTACAGGACATTTCAGACAGTTGAATATCTCCGCTCAGTCTAGTTATCGACGAGGAGATAAGTCTCATGGAAGCCGTCATCAGCACCACCGCACTGCATACCAGCACGCTGACATCTACATGCAGCACCATTCTTCCCATAGATCCTGCTGTCAGAAAGACGTTGGAAAGCGCAGAATAGCTCACCAACCCGAGATCCGAGCGATTCCCAGGACGTCCATGAGTAAGCTGATCAAGGCTGTTAAAATAAGAAAACCATCCGCTGTCACTGAAGCCACATCGACACCCAGCATCCTCACACCATTCAACCAATCTCTAGCAAGCACCACTACCACCACCGCCACGACAACAGTGATGTCAGCAATTCCAGAATTCATCCCAGTCAGCACTACACCAATAGTCCTCACCACCACTACGCCTAGTGCATCCGCAGCTTCATTGAACTTAAGTGCCACAGACATTAATAACATAGGTAGTGAAATATCAGCATCAGAAGACCACCCACCACGACCGCCAAGCACGAGTTGCTGGGGCTGCCTGATGAACCAGCTTTTCTTTATTATAATACTATTTTTCTTATTATTTTTCTTCTCGCATTAGAATGTCGAGACAGATTTTGGGTGGCGAGACCTACTCGTGCGGACCCGCTAAAACAGGCCGCACTGTATGCATACCTTCATATACTCGGTATGCATACATAATTGTTATATATTCTTACTGTGATATTGTCACTGTATGTTTTTAATATATGTATTGCTCTTTTATTATATTTTTATATTTAAACTTAATTCAGGTATGTTTGAGCTTGGGCATTCTCGGCGGAAATTTAATTACCGTCACCAAGAGAACGTCCATGCTATTGTTTTAGCTAAATCATGGTAATAAAGCAAATAAAAAGCACGCACCGTAATATGAAACCAAAAAAAAAGAAAAGGCCTGGAAAAATAAATACCAGGCCAAAAATCAAAACTAAAAGTGTGCCTCCCTCCCAAACTCTTTCGCACCTCTATGTGCTCTTCTCTGATTAAACTACGCATCTTTCGCATCACTATTCCTCTTGGCTATGCACCTACTCGAGAAGTCTTTAATTCTCGCCTAGCCTGCCCCCGTGCGTTCGATCCGCGATACATTATTGTTTATCACAGGTGCCAAAGTAAGAGGGGGTGGTGTAGCGCAGATTGGCCGGACGGGTATGGACCGTCCCAGCTAGGCTGGGTACGGAGCGACCGCTCCTGGCACATTCCAAGCACGACCCCTGGGTGGAATAGTAAGCATGTATAAAGCCATGTGAGAGAGCTTTCGATAAAATGGCTAAGTCCACGAGAGTGCGTAGCATGCATGTGCGTGCGTCAGAGCTTCCCTGACAACACGTGTCAGTATTTGAAGAGAATGTATACTTATAGTGTACCGAGCAGGTACATGTGATTTCTTCAAATCACTCCATTCCCGTCGTTCGTGGTAGAAATCAGGACCAGAATGAGACGAGAACTCCAAAACTGTTTACCATTTTAAAATCGGACCAGAAATGGCTGAGTTATCCTTAAATGGCTCACTGAAATTATTTTCAAAATATTGCTTGGATGTCGTAATCGCGGGTATGTATTAACTGAATGGGGAATGCGCTGATCACGTGATCGCCACCTCACCCTTTTAAGCTGCACGCTGATTGGCTACTGCTCGCCCGTTGATTGGCTGGGCCTGATGTAAATTCTACAACATGTAGAGCCACAGTGATTCTTGGTGGATAACTCGCCAAATCTTCCGGACCACGCTGAAAAGTGGTATCAAACTTCCGTGCAGCATATCGTGTGTTTAATTAACCTTTTAGGCCACAGTGTGGTGGGACTCTGCCCGGTACACCGCAAGAGCTATGCGATGTATCCCGCACGGTGTGCCCAGTTATGTACATGCAATATTTAATTACAACTGTGGCCCTCCTTGTTCGGGCAACTTTCAAACTACCGTCGCCGGACGGACACTTTATAACTTACTGTGTAAATTCATATATTGGTTATTATGACTATCTAATGGACATCCTTCTACAGACGTTCTTCTTCACAGTCTTGAGAGTGAGCTGCATCAACAGTCTGCACGCGGCAACTTCGGAATCGTACCACCTCATGCTACTCATCTGTAGCGCATCAACTTCAGTGATTTAGGAACTGTTTCCATACCAACGACCAATAGGCACTCAAGTAGCTATACTATTGTTGTATTGTATTTATTCATCCATTCCGTAATAGGTACTGATGACTAATAGGTACCTCACCCGGTCGTCTGAGACCGCATTTTTATATTTTCTGTTTCATACTATATATATATATATATATATATATATATATATATATATATATATATATATATATATATATATATATATATATATATATATATATATATATATATATATATATATATATATATATATATATATATATATATATATATATATATATATATATATATATATATATATATATATATATATGGTTATGTATATGGCAAGTAGCCATCCTAGTTATTTTGTTTTGTTTAAATAAAAACTCTAGGACGCAGTACGCTAGGCTATACTATACAGCAACATTATATCCGCATCACCATTTTCCCCCGGCATCAATTTTATGCTGAGGTTACTGATCATGCTCTCATTTCTCGAGCCTGACATGTGACCGACTAAACCTGGCTATTCTAGCTCGATAGAATAGGTTTAAAGTAATTAGGGACAATCTCTCCATAAGAGACATATTGTGTATGCCTCCAACTCTGTACGGTGACTGGGTGCGATCTTAGAGCCCACCCCGCCCTCACGGGAAGGTCACTAGGGATGGATATCTGCCTCTTGCTCCCTGCCATAAAATACTATTTCGCTTTCTAAATTGTTTATGTGAACTGTAACCCATCCTGGTGATGTTATATGTGGTTGCGGTGCGATACGTGACCGGATCGTCATATGATTCGGAGCTGTCGCTCCGTGGCATATCCGCACGCTGTCTTTCTGAGGAAGATGCTATGTGATGTGAACCTCTGGAAGTCGGGCATCTTCGCCAGTTAGACTTATGTGTCAAAAGATAGGTAGAAAATCTCTGCCATTTGTGGCCAAAGCTTGGAAGCATATCTAACAACTAAATAGTAGGCTAGGATTTAGCAGAAGGCCCACACAAGTAATAGTGGCAACTACCAATGCAGTATCTTTGGACATACATAAGACGGTGACCTATGAATTCTCCGACATGCATCACATTAATTATAATCTCACTAGGATTGAACCACTGCACATAACTCTTTGTTTAAACAAAAGAGTGGCCTTCTTTGCCAGCTCTTTTCCTCCGCTTCGGCGTCGAAGGCATTTTTCTGTGACAGAGGCCCGCACGAGGCACTTACCTCTTGCAACAATATTATTGTGTGTGTTATGGGTATAATTGGTTTATATTAAACTATTCAAGTAGCCTCGTTAGGATGCTCCCTTATGGGGGATACCTCTCTGGATTTACGAATCTGTGAGGTACCTCCTGCGAGCCCACGTAGAAAAAACGCCAGCTTGGTTCTATGTACTGTATTATTTTGCTCATTTACTAGCAAACGAGTACCATTGTTTGTATAGTTGTTATTCTTTTAATTATTATTATGTTCAGACTTTTAAATTAGTTCATGGACCGTCATACCGTTGACACCAACAGTTGGGATGAGACCGTGAGGTTCAATCTGGGCGGCAATGGTCGCACGGCCCACTGGAACGTTATCATTCCACTAGAATCCGGTCTTTGTACCTTCCGGAGATTCACGATATGGGATCTGCAACCCTGAGAACCACAGCTAACCAGCCCTCCCGCGCATCCTGTACATTTGGTGCAATGGAGCGGAGCAACATGGTGGACCAGTGCGTAACCCTGCGAGCTACAGTGTGGTACAGTACTGAATGCTTTTGAGAAGTCTAAATATACTGCATTGACAGGTTCATTCGAGTCAAGTTTGGCTGTTATGTCTTCGAGGTATTATGGTAGTTGAGTTTTACATGACCTATTGTGTCTGAATCCATGCTGGCATTTGGTAAATAACTTGCCTGTTTCCAGAAAATTTACAATGCTCTCTCTTAAAAAAGACTCTAGGACCATGCCCTGTAGGTGGGGCTTAGAATAAACCTTCCATATCCTCTGCGTGTCGTACGAGGCGACTAAAGCAGGTACGGGTGAGGTAACCCTGACAGAAACCTCGAGTGCTGAAGATGGAGGTTCCAGGCCGCACGGCGCACTCTAATAAACCATGGAGCCACGCACTTAACGCTTATGATCATGTCGATAGTCACTTACAGGACTGGCGGTATGATCAGCGAACGAAAAGAAGAAGACTCTAGGACCGTACACAAGGTAGATGTATGACTGATTTGCATCTAGTTGCCTGGGCCGTTTTAGGAACTTTTTTTGGAGTATGCAGCATATGTTTGCCATTTTCCAGATGACAGGTAATATGCCTTCTTCTAGAGACTCGTTATATAGTATGCATAGTGGTGCACTAATTTCTTTAGCAGCTTCCTTTAATATTCTCAGTTGTATTCCATCCAGACCATTGCTTTTATTGGGGTTGAGTCATTTCAGTTTATTTTAGATGGCGATAGGTGTTATTATTATGACTTTTAACACAATACTGTTGCTTCTGGGGTTAATGATTGGTGTAGAATGCAGATTTTCTGAAGTGAACATATGTGAGAAAAATTTGTTAAGAATGTTTGCTTTTCTTTATCATCTGTAGTCATAGTGCCGTTAGCTCGGTTACGGAGCTTGCTAATTGATTCACATAGAACTGTGTTACTCTTGACATTGTTCCAAAAGGTTTTGGGAGTTCTCTTGCTTTCACTTATCACTTTACGTTCAAATGTCTGTTTTGCTTTTTCTGATGCACGCTGTCACTTTGTTTATACCAATTTTGTAATTCTTTTCTTTCATTGTATCTTTTGTATGCCTGATTTTTTGTTATTTAGTGATTTTGTTGTGGTACGATCAAGCCAGAGGTGTTTTTTCTTACCGTGCTATTTTGATGAAAGACTATACTTCTCTTTCATTGTAATCAATGTTTTGTGTAGGAAGTTCCAAGCTTCAGATGCATTAAGTTTGTGCAGATGATTCCAGTCAGTCGTTCCTAAGTCATTTCTCATTTCATTACACCATCCTATGTTTAACAGTACCTTTGGCTTAGCTATTTGTTTGCTTATTTGTAGAACACCATGGTCACATTTACCTAGTGAGGTAGGTGGGTTATTTCGTGGACAATGATTTGGGTTTTTTTTTAAAGTAGATCCAAAAGATTTGAAGTCTGAATTATTCTATGTCGTGTTGCATTACTATTCAGCGAGAGATGGTACCCATCAATCTATAGTTCACTCATGTTTATGGTTGTGTTTTTTGGTAAGGCTTATGTTATTAGTATGATAGCAGGACAAATCTTGTGTACCATTGCTTCAAGCTCCGCTTTCTTTATTAATTATACTATCTGCATTTGTGTATATACATGTATTGGTTACTGTTTTAGGATTTATATCGTTGTTTGCTTATGTGTTTGTGTTTCTGTTTTGTCTTCTTCATGTCTTCCCTTGTCCCAAGTTGTGGTACTTGTTATGGTTTCATTGCTTTGTTGATTACTGAGTATTGGTTTGAGAGCTGTGTTGGCATTGTGTGATGCTTGCACAGGTTTGTAGCTGGGTTCATCTTCTCCATGACATGGCTTGGACATAATAAGAATCCTCTGATTCTGAGGTGGTGTTCATCATAGAATGAAGATAGTAACTGATATCATCTAACAGTAGGCAGAGACCTTCATGATTAGGGTGGACATCATCCCAAATGAGGCTGTAGTGTGGGTCACTGATGATGTCACTGAATGACTCTGTATGGTGTAGCACGGACACAAGCGGGGTACTGAATGGTCATTCCGGATTCGCTTCAAGCACGCACCCCTGGGTAGGATAATACATGTACATAAGCCCTATAAGAGAGGTTTTTGTTAAAATCGGCTAAGTCTGATAAAGTGTGTGGGGCGCATGCGCGCGCGTCAGAGCTTCCTTGACAACATGTCGCAGGATTGGAAGCGAGTGCATGCCAATAGTGTACAGAGTAGGTACTCGTAAAAGCCTTTAATTATTCCGTTCTCGCGGTCTTGGTACTGATCAGGACCAGCATAAAACGAGCTTTCTAGAACTGTTAACCGTTTCAAAATCGGCCCAGAAATGGCTGAGTTATCCCCGAAAAAAACCCTTGAATTATTTGGTTTGAGAGCTGTGTTGGCATTGTGTGATGCTTGCACTGGTTTGTAGCTGGGTTCATCTTCTCCATGACATGGCTTGGACATAATAAGAATCCTCTGATTCTGAGGTGGTGTTCATCACAGAATGAAGATAGTAACTGATATGATCTAACAGTATCATCTAATCAAAATTATGTCAATCCCAAAATTATTAAGTGGATAGAAAGTTTTTTGTCAGGTCGCAGCCAGAGGGTTATTGTTAATGGGCAACCATCAGAATGGAAACCGGTGTCCAGTGGAGTCTCACAGGCAGGGGTCAGTTCTGGGACCAGTACTGTTCATCCTATACATTAATGATTTTCCTGATGTGATAAGCAACACTAGTGAATTATATTTATATGCCGATGATACCAAACCTTTTCATGGCATTAAGTCAGTAGATGATTGTAATGAGATGCAATCTGATATATATTCACTAAATGACTGGACTAATAAATGGCTATTACATTTCAATAACGAAAACAGTAAAATTATGAGAATTGGTAATACCATTCTTACCAATTACAGTTATACAATGACTAAAAATGGGTCTCCAATTAACTATACCGAGTTTGAAAAAGACATTGGTGTTATTATTGATAGTAAGCTGTCTTTTGAGAAACACATATTAGATAAGGTTAATAAAGCAAATTCCATAATGGGGTTATAAGACGAAAATTCGTATTTCTAGATATAAAAACATTCAAAACTCTTTACACATCACTGGTAAGACCACATCCAGAATTCGCTAACCAGGTTTGGAGTCCATATCTCAAAAAGCATATGGATTTGTTAGAAAATGTCCAGCGCAGAGCATCCAAAACTGTTCCAGGATTGTCACACCTAAACTATGAAATGAGGCTTAGAAAACTTAACATACCAACACTTGCATATCGTAGATTAAGAGGCGACATTATAGAAGCTTATAAAATAATAACAAAAAAGTATGACCCAGATGTATGCGATTTCTTTGAACTAAGACAACAATCTATAACCAGAGGGCATAGTTTAAAATTGTATAAACCTCGGCCCCGCTTAAACATCCTAAAATACTCCTTTAAGTATAGAGTGGTGAACATATGGAATAGCCTCCCATCCAATGTAATAGAAGCACCAACAATAGCATCATTTGAGGGGCGACTTGATAAACTGTGGGCTACCCAACCGGTATATTACGACTATTATGCTGCCGACATAAACACAGATTACTATCATGCTGACATATAAGCAAATTTAATTGTTTTTAAAATCTGTCATAACAGGCTAGTAGCAGCCTACTTACAGAAATAGAATGTGATTGATTGATTGATTGATTGAATTATGTTCAAAATATTGCTTTTGACGTCGTAGCCATGTGTATGCATAAACAATCTAGAATGTTCTAGAACGTGGTAAATACGTCACTGATCTAGCTGCACGCTGATTGGCTACTGCCCAGCCGCTGATTGGCTGAGGCATCTGCCTCTTATGTCACGAGTGGTATAAAAGGTGTGAAAAACCAAGAATCAGGAGCATCGCCGGGGTGGAAGCCTGGCCGCGCAGGACCTCTGGACCTCTGGAGGATGGATGTAACTGCTGACCTACCAGTGATTCTCACTTCTACCAGTGTCTTACAGATCCAAGCACATCCGCTGTGGTAGGACGTCCTCGGCTTCCACCAGTTTTTGTACACTCCCGGACGGCCATCCAGGAGTAATAGACTAAATTTAAGGTTAGACCTTCCGCATCCAGACTTTCCTAATGCAACTTCTGTGGGAGGGGCCGTGTGGGCCTGGAATGTAATTCTACGGAATGTAGAGCTACGGT
The DNA here is from genome assembly GCA_034401795.1 of Chaetoderma sp. LZ-2023a. Lineage (NCBI taxonomy): Eukaryota > Metazoa > Mollusca > Caudofoveata > Chaetodermatida > Chaetodermatidae > Chaetoderma > Chaetoderma sp. LZ-2023a. The sequence continues at coordinate 1,546,235 of CM067368.1, forward strand.
GATTCTTGGTGGATGACTCACCTGATCTGCCAATCACGCTGAAAAGTGGACTTCAATCTCCGCACTGCATGTCGTGTGTGTTTTAATTAACTTTTTGACCACAGTCTGGTGGACTTTGCTAGGTGCGCCGCAAGAGCTATGCGACGCATCCTGCACCATGTGCCAATATATGTAACTGCCTCATATTGTATACAGCCCTCTCTGTTAATGGGCAACCGTCAACTTTATTATTTCCATCGCCGGACGGATAACTTTCTCACTTCCATATAAATTATATACTGGTTACTAAGACTATCTAATAGACATATCTTCACAGCTATGTTTCACTGTCCCGAGTTTGTACCGTATCTTCCCTGCCTGGAGGAGTCAGCTTGCGGAATCAACCTGCGGAAACCAGCTGCGGAAATTGCCTGCGGAAATCTCTCCAGCTCCAGAGAATGTGTGGACTCGCGCCAGGAATATGTTAGCGCCTCAATTTCAGTAACATAGTAGCCTGTTCCATACCGATGACTACTAGGTACTCAAGTAACTCTACCATTGTATATTTAATTATTATTATTTCCGTATTTGAAACTGATGACTAATAGGTACCTTCCCAGTCTTAGGACCGCAATTTATAATTTCTTTATTACTGTGATAATTATCTTCGTTTACTGTGGTGCTTTCAACTAGCCGCACCATCTAAGTTTATCAGTCTATGATACTTAGTTACTTAATTTAATTACAATCTACTTATTGCATTGGTTAGTTGTATATGGCAGATAGCCATCCAGTTAATATGTTTTGTTTAATTGTAGAAAACCTTGGACCGCAGTATGCTAGGAAATACTATACAGCAACATTTATATCCGCATCACTTATTCCCACCATCATCAATTTTACACTGAGGTTGCTGACCATGCTCTAATTGTTTTAGACCAGCATATTACCGACTAAACCTTACTATTCAGCTGGATAGGATAGGTTGAAGTGGTTAGGGACAATTTCTTCGTTTAGAGACATGTAGTGTAAGCCTCTTTTCCGGTTGTTGCGGTAATGTAGCCCCACACTCCGGCAAGGTTGTGTTAAATTGGCCAATTACCTATAGGGCCTCATATAAATCAAGTTATTGTCGCTTTCCATGATCCACCAGCCGTATGGCTTTATAATTGTTTGGATTCCCCATCAGCATGTTGATCTGATCCGACCCTGGGAAACTATCAGATGTTTTCGAGCGGTGATGGTTGAAGAGCTGATTTACATACACCTCCCCCATATCTTCGGATACTTGTTAGCTAGATAACCCTGGCAATGAAGGAAGCACTGCAAAAACACATAGTTATAGATATGAGTTAGTTAGTTTATTTACCGGCTCGCAGTGCACATTTGGGCATATTGGAATTTAACCCTAACGACAGGTCAACTGTTTGATCTGTAGCACACGGTGACGGATGAGATGTGGATCTCCATCCAATTCGTTGGAGTGTTTGGATGAAGCATTGGAGCTCGTCACGCCCTCATGGGAAGGATGCTCGCGATGGATATCCATCTCTCCAGCCCCACCATAAAGAAATGTTAGTAATCAAATTTGCTCGTGTGAAATGTAGCCATTGTCCAGGTGATGTTTTATGTAGATGCGGAGCAAGGTAGCCGGATTTTTATCAGATTCGGGTGCCATGTCTCATAACATGTACGCATGCTGTCCTTGGCAGTAGATGCTATTCCAAAGGGAACTCCAGGAAGCTGTGCATCTGCGCTCATTGGACAACTGTATCTAAAGATATGTAGGAATCCCTGCCACGGCCAAAGCTAGTTTCCGTTTCTAACAAGTAAATGGTAGGTTAGACTGCAGCAGAAGGCCATTATAAATAAAGCGGCATCTACCAATACAGTATCTTTGGAAACTACATAAGACAGTTACCTGGGAATTCTTCGGAAATTGTTCGTCCCATCTTCACGTAAACCAGCATGCACCACTTTATCAGTAGCTTCACTAGGATTTTCAGCACCCAGCATTTTCTGTTGACCAAAAGAGTAACCCTTTTTGCCAGCTCTTTTCCTCCACTTCGGCATTGAAGGCATTTTCCTGTGACGGAGGCCCACGCGAGGCACTTTCCTCTCGCAACAACACTATTTTCTTTATGTGTGTTAGGGGTATATTAGCTTATATTAAGCTGCTTCTCTTGTGGGGATACCTCTGCGGAATCAAGGACCTGCGTGGTACCTTCAGCGACACCACATAGAAAGAACACCAGCTAGCTCTATATTGTGTATTATTGTGCTCATTTTACTATCGAACAATTCACCTTGTTTGTATAGTATATATTAACATTTCTACCGTTTAATTATAAATCATTCCATAGCTATAAATTAGTATGGATAGGCATACCGGTGATACTAATAGTTGGGATGAGGCCGTGTTGTTCAATCTTTGCGGCAATGGTCGCATGGCCCCACTGGAACATCATTGTTCCACTGGCTCTAGAAGTCGGTCTTTGCATTTCTCGGAGAGACGTCACATGGGATCTGCAACCCTGAGATCTGCAGCTAACCAGCCATCCCGGTCATCGTGCACTTGCGGTGCAATGGGCAGAAATCTATTGGCGGACCAGTACGTACCCCGGCGAGCTAGTATTGTTAACGAAGTTGGCCTTGTGCCAATTTGTAAGGGACCACAACATTCCGTTGGCGACATGTACCAAGTTATTATCACTTCTTCTGTTTGGTCGTGGTAGGATCGATGAAACAAAGATTTTGGTACTGGATGCAATAGTTTGTATGAGTTTTATCAATTCGTCGTAGTCTCTGATCATACCTTCTAATTTACGTCTGCCAATATCATTAGTGCAGATATGGACTACTATAGTATCAAACGGATAGTATGTACCGTATCTAATCTCGGTCTGGATTTGTTACAAGCAAATATGCTGAATATGCAAAACAAAGTACTAAAAGTGTTGATTTATTTACTTATTGTGTACCAACGAACCTGAGTGTTACGAGTAGTGTAATATAAGAGGCCAGTTCCTGCACGCATCAGTTTATTTATTTATTTATTTATTTATTTATTTATTATTATTATTATTATTATTATTATTATTATTATTTATAGAAACAAAAACAATGTAATGAAGACTGTGTCAAGGCATCCACGTTATGGAGAAAATGAGATGGAAATCATTCTTTGCAATATGTTTATAAACAAAAAGAGAATCTATCGTTGTATGCAAACGCCTACAGGAGACCTGAATCAAAAGAACATCAACTGACCAGATACCATGTAACTGTAAAGAACATTGGGACCATCAGCTGGTACTTAATGTCGAAAAGAGTGTTGTACAGGTACTACCTCTCTTCAGCTTGAATGTTACTGGGGAGTCCACTGTATAGAGCGAGTTTAAAGAACATGGTGAAGAAGGCAACGAAGCCTCATTGGGCTGTGAAATTGCAGTCAGGAATTCAGAACAAAGTATCACCTAAATTCCTGAACACAAATACATTGCACATGGAAAAAAAGCATCACGTATTGTCCACAGTATATGATTACCCGAAAGAAGTGAAAAATTCTGCAATAAAAGCAAAATTCTTTACAGGCGCATATATGCTTCAAGGTAACCAAGCAAAGTTAAATCAATATCGGTTTGTCCCATGTATGTCCACTGTGTGGTGAAGAAGCTGAAGGTCGCTTGCACCTGATAGCAAGATGCCAGCACTACTCTGAATTACGACAGAAGTATGTGTCAAGACTATCTAGTATTTTGCAGACAGTCGGCACGTCTCATCAAGCAGAGAATTTGGTCAATGAGATATCTTCCTTAGTACAGATAAGTATAGACAGCTCTGTAGTATTGCCAGCCAATTATGATGCTGTTGTACACTCTAGAGGCACAACAGACCATCTAATACAGAAGATAGAAAAGTGCATTCGTGATTTGCTCCACGAGATACACATCACACGATGCCACCTACTGGATCTGAGACCTTAAGGCCACCAAGTCGCTTCTGGATCTGAGACCTTAAGGCCACCACGTCCCTACTGGATCGGATACCCTAAGGCCACCAAGTCGATACTGGATCTGAGACCTTAAGGCCACCAAGTCGCTTCTGGATCTGAGACCTTAAGGCCACCAAGTCCCTACTGGATCTGATCCCCTAAGGCCACTGAATCTGCAACCTTAAGGCCACCAAGTTGCTACTGGATCTGAGACTTTAAGGCCACAAGATGCACATCTCACGATGCCACCTACTGGATCTGAGACTTTACGGCCACACGGTACACATCTCGCGATGCCACCTACTGGATCCGAGACTTTAAGGCCACAAAATACACATCTGACGATGTCACCTACTGGACCTGAGACGATAAGGCCACAAGATACAGATCTCATGATGCGACCTACTGGATCCGAGACTTTAAGGCCACAAGATACACATCTGACGATGCCACCTACTGGATCCGAGACTTTAAGGCCACAAGATACACATCTCACGATGCCACCTACTGGATCTGAGACTTTAAGACCACACAATACACACCTGACGATGCCACCTACTGGATCTGAGACCTTAAGGCCACAAGATACACATCTCATGATGCCACCTACTGGATCTGAGACTTTAAGGCCACAAGATACACATCTCACGATTCCACCTACTGGATCTGAGACTTTAAGGCCAAAATATACACATCTCACGATGCCACCTACCGGATCTGATACTTTAAAGCCACAAGATACACATCTGACGATGCGACCTACTGGATCCGAGACTTTAAGGCCACAAGATACACATCTGACGATACCACCTACTTGATCTGAGACTTTAAGGCCACAAGATACACATCTGACGATGCCACCTACTGGATCCGAGACTTTAAGGCCGCAAGATACACATCTCACGATGCCACCTACCGGATCTGAGACTTTAAAGCCACAAGATACACATCTGACGATGCGACCTACTGGATCCGAGACTTTAAGGCCACAAGATACACATCTGACGATACCACCTACTTGATCTGAGACCTTAAGGCCACAAGATACACATCTCATGATGCCACCTACCGGATCTGAGACTTTAAGGCCACAAGATACACATCTCACGATGCCACCTACTGGATCTGAGACTTTAAGGCCACAAGATACACATCTCACGATGCGACCTACTGGATCCGAGACTTTAAGGCCACAAGATACACATCTGACGATACCACCTACTTGATCTGAGACTTTAAGGCCACAAGATACACATCTGACGATGCCACCTACTGGATCCGAGACTTTAAGGCCGCAAGATACACATCTCACGATGCCACCTACTGGATCTGAGACTTTAAGGCCACACAATACACACCTGACGATGCCACCTATTGGATCTGAGACCTTAAGGCCACAAGATACACATCTCATGATGCCACCTACTGGATCTGAGACTTTAAGGCCACAAGATACACATCTCACGATGCCACCTACTGGATCTGATACTTTAAGGCCACAAGATACACATCTCACGATGCCACCTACTGGATCTGAGACTTTAAGGCCACATAATTCACATCTGACGATGCCACCTACTGGAGCTGAGACTTTAAGGCCACAAGATACACATCTAACGATGCCACCAACTGGATCTGAGACCTTAAGGCCACAAGATACACATCTCACGATGCCACCTACTGGATCTGAGACTTTACGGCCACAAGATACACATCTCACGATGCCACCTACTGGATCTGAGACTTTAAGGCCACAAGATACACATCTCACGATGCCACCTACTGGATCGGAGACTTTACGGCCACAAGATACACATCTCACGATGCCGCCTACTGGATCTGAGACCTTAAGGCCACAAGATACACATCTCACAATGCCACCTACTGGATCGGAGACTTTAAGGCCACAAGATACACATCTCACGATGCCACCTACTGGATCTGAGACTTTAAGGCCACAAGATACACATCTCATGATGCCACCTACCGGGTCTGAGACTTTAAGGCCACAAGATACACATCTCACGATGCCACCTGCTGGATCTGGGATCTGAATGCCACCAAGTCGCTCTTCACGTTATTTGCAGTTATAACCCACTACCTATTTATTAAGAATACACCAGAACTACCTGATCGTCATAGGAATAAGACTTATCTAATGTCATAGAACTATCTATCTTATTTGAATAACACTTATATTCTTGCTAATGTCAATGCATGTGTGCGTGTGTGCATGCGTGCGTGCATGCGCACGTGCATGCATGACTCTGTGTGCGTGCGTGCGTGCGTGCGTGCATGCGTGCGTGCGTGCGTGCGTGCGTGCGTGCGTGCGTGCGTGCGTGCGTGCGTTCATGCGCGACATTTAATAATTAGTCCTTGAACCCAGACCAGAATATTGACTAATCGGTACCACCTAAGCAGGCAAAATCTCTGCATTTTTTAAAACGCCTATGTCCAATTGTGATTAATCGATATGACAAACATTGCAGAATGGCAGCTTAAGGGTAGAAATCCAAAATGCCGGCCAAAATGGTCGTCATAGATACCGTGATTTCCATAATGGACAATGCCATTGGGGATATTACTCTAAGGCAGTCATGTAAGGTATCATATGAAAGATATTGTAATTTTGCATCCAGTACTATGCACTTGGAAGTGCGTATACAGTCCGAACTATCTGGAGTCGAAAATGTGCTATTTTCAAACAATTTTCTGAAATATTGTAATATCGCAATCACGAGTTTTGTTTTGTTTTGTTTGTTATTAATCATGGAGAAGTTCTTGTCATCTGTTGTAGAGATTTGCCTACATGTCATATAAATCATCTGTAGATTAGATATATTAGACAGATATCTTTTCGTATTTGAGGTTGTCATAGTAGACAGATGATCACTATATGCAAGTGACACAGTCGCTCACATTAAGGACATGGTTATGATAGACAGATGATCACTTTATGCAGGTAGTCACTATAAGTAGGTCACCACTATTGACAGGTGGCCACTACAGACATGTGTTCACTATAGGTGGGTGGCCACTATAGGCACTTTGCCACTATAGGCAGGTAGTCACAATAGGCAGTCGGTCACAATAATCATGTGACCATTATATGCAGGTGGGCACAATAGGGAGGTAGTCACTATATGTAGGTGGTCACTATAGGCAGGTAGTCACTATATACAGGTGGCCACTATTGGCAGGTGGTCACCATGAATATGTGATCACTATAGACAGGTGGTTACTATGGACAGGTGATTACTATAGGCAGAGAGTAACTATAGGAAGGTGGTCACTATATGCAGGTGGTCACTATAGACATGTGGTCACTATAAGCAGGTGATTACTATAGGCATGTGGTCACTATAGGCAGGTGGTTACTATGAACATGTGGTCACTATATGCAGGTGGTCACTATACGCAGATCGTTACTATGGACATGTGGTCAAAATAGACATGTGGTCACTATATGCAGGTGGTCACTATATGGAGGTGGTTACTATGGACGTGTGGCCACTATATGCAGGTGGTTGCCATGGACAGGTGGTCACTATGTGCAGGTGGTCACTATAGACATTGTGGTAATTATATGCAGGTGGTCACTATATGCATGTGGTCATGCATGTGGTCACTATAGGCAGGTGGTTACTATGGACATGTTGTCACCATAGGCAGGTGGTTACTATGGACATGTGGTCACTATTGGCAGGTGATTACTATGGACATGTGGTCACTATAGGCCGGTGGTTACTATGGGCATGTGGTCACTACAGGCAGGTGGTCACTATATGCAGGTGGTCACTATAGAAAGGTGGTTACATGGACATGTGGTCACTATGGACAGGTGGTCACTATGGGCAGGTGGTTACCATGGACATGTATCACTATAAGCAGGTGGTTACTATGGACATGTGGTTACTGTCGGCAGGTGGTCGCTATAGGCAGGTGGTCACTATAGGCAGGTGGTTGCATTGACATGTGGTCACTATGGACAGGTGGCCACTATCGACAGGTGTTTACAATGGACATGTGGTCACTATAGGCATGTGATTACTATGGGTAGATGGTCACATTGATAGATTGCATGAAAAGGCAATGAGATGACGTTATCACACTCTCGACCAATCAGCGCAGCCGCCTATTCGGCCCTTTTACTATCTTACTATGATGTTTACGTCCTAAATGTTTGCACGCATGAAACATTTGTTTTGTTTGTTGTAGGCCTGCTATTATGACGGATTAAACACAATCTCAAATTCTCGTCTTAATATTCTAGTTGAAACACTTAATTATTTGTATCATAACCTCGAGTCCGGTTGATAGCTTTGATACGATAAAGAACGATCTTCAGATTATCCCACAGCTCCTGGAAAAGCTTGTTACACCGCGACCTAGATCGCTGAAATGACTATGTTACACCGCGACCTAGATCGCTGAAATGGCTATGTTACACCGCGACCTAGATCGCTGAAATGCCTATGCTACACCGCGACCTAGATCGCTGAAATGGCTATGTACCAAATATTTCCTCATCGAATGAGTGGCGAGAGTTGCCTCGATACGAACTCATTTTCTACTAGAAGACTGATTTAAGTCTATAGTGATGCAGAAACTAATAAGCAGGGTGGTGATAAATTTGGTGCAGCTAATATCTTTCTATCGCCGCAAATTATGTATGAGAATATGTTTGATTTGAGCATCAAACTTGGTATGATGCCATATTTGTCAACATCCTTGACCTTATTTCAATAAAGTTGATCCGTAGCATTTGATGACCTTTGTCCGAAATGACCTTGGACTTTAAAAATATGTTGACGTACTCCAGGACTACACGATTCTTTAGATTATAGCCTTATAGGTTCGCTTAGGTAGGTGCGTTGCAGCTTATTCATAATCCCATAACCTATGCGATTAACCTGGCCTTCTCAAAAGCAGCTAAGATATGAAGAGTTTGCCACAGCAGCCAATTGACCTTTCCAGTTTTAGCCATGCCGCGCCCATCTCTAGCTAAGATCCACCCACACTTCACCGTGTTGGGACCGATCAAACCATGAACTCCCTGAATCGCAATTTCCAGAAAATTATACAGGCTAGCTGTTGAATATTTTGAAACCCAGTAAAATTAGTTTCAAAATACTCTAATAAAGCCATACAATTCGTACAACAATGCTTGGCCCTTCGTTAATGGACCTTTCCAGTTTATCCATCCACCATCTGACGTCATATGACGCAATACTAAACTAAACGACGTGTAGGATGGCGTCATAATTAATTATGGCATGAATAACTCGATTTAGTCGGTCTTTAATGCTTAATAGTCCAACATGTATGAATTCTATATCTTTACCATTTAATGAACATTTTGTTGAATATTTTGAAACTAATTTGACTGGGCGTTGTTGTTGCCATACGATCGACTAAATGCCTTAATAGCAGCACTGACTGGAGGAAACGTGAAAGCAATATATCGACTACACGCTATGTCCAGAGGTCACATTATGAATGATGCTGAATCCTTTGCTGCAGCTATTAATGAATCTTGATCACAGATCGAGCATATTCATATGACCAGTGAGGGAGAATGTGCTGATCTTGAGAAAGATTCCGCTTGAAACGTTTTGCCTGACGCTTTGTTGCTCTGGAAACTTGCCTGGTAACATAACTATATTCCATTTGTTGCTCTGGAGATTTGCCTGGTAAAATAACTATACACTTTGCTGCTCTGGAGGCTTGCCTTGTAACATAACTATACACTTTGTTGCTCTGGAGACTTGCCTGGTAACATAAACATAATTATACACTTCGTTGCTCTGGAGACGTGCCTGGTAACATAGCTATGCACTTTGTTGCTCTGGAGACTTGCCTGGAAACATAACTATACACTTCGTTGCTCTGGAAACATGTCTGGTAACATAACTATACACTCTGTTGCTCTGGAAACTTGTCTGGTAACATAACTATACACTTTGTTGCTCTGGAGACTTTCCTGGTAACATAACTATATACTTTGTTGCTCTGGAGACTTGCCTGGTAACATAGCTGAACCTGGAAGTAAGCTTTCAGTATGATTACAGCTAATTTGGAGAATAGTGGTCTAGTAAGTTGATGTTGCACAGCATCTTTCAGTAACATTGTCTTTAAAAGTGTTAGGTCGCCGCTACGAAGTAAAACAAGCTATTACGATACCCTGAACATTGTCCGGCGGCGGTGGGGTTGGCGACGACAGCCAATTTGCGTTTAGCTGCCCTATTCTGTTTATATCTCACGTATTAGTTAATCATACTGGGCACAATCATGCTTCCTTAAAATGACATGACATCATACAATGACCTTGTGATCAAAAGGTCAAAGGTCAAGGTCACTAGGACCTTGGTAAAAGCTTAGTTTTTTTCAACATTAACATTTGCCGTTTAGCTCAACTTAGCAGTTAATATCTTAGCTTTGGTTAATCATACTGGACCCAAACTTGCACTCATGCTTCCGTATAATGAGAGGGCATCAGATATTGACCTTGGAGTCAAAAGGTCAAGATAACTGGGCAGCGGTAAAAACTTTGCTTCTTCAATATTAACATTTTGCATTTAGCTCAACTTAGCAGTTCATATCTTAATTTTGGTTAAGCATAATGAACCCAACCTCGGGCACAAACTTCCTTATATTTGGAAAGCCTCATACATGGCATGTTGGGCGGTCAAAGGGACAAGGGACACTGGTACGAACGTTTTCAACATTAACATTTTTGCATTCATTCAAGTTTTGTGTTTAGCCCAACTTCGATGTTTATATCTCATGTTTGCTTAATCATACTTCAGCCACAGTTGGGCAGATACATCGTTATCACTAGTGGGAATGACACATGCCAACTTGGAGTCAAAATGTTAAAGGACAATGTCAGTGTGTCCTTGCTAAAACTGAGTTTTTATAAAAACTAATATATTTTGCGTTTTTGTAACATGGATCGCTTAGCACAGGGTATGAAATAGCCCGGGATGAGATGCGCCAAATACACCCACCCCCAAAATGGTCCTATAGGTCAGCGTGCGTAGCCCAACGAGAATCAGAATGCGAGAATGTTCGAGACAGCATGCCTACGCTGCATTAACAGAGTGGGGTACAGCAGCTTTTGTGTATAATCGCCCGCGTTCTTAAATCGTTAATGCGAGGCCCATATCCGTCATTCTGGGATGAAACATGACCAGAATTCGTTTAGATGGCTGAGATATCGTTAAATTAAAATCTCGTCAGATTAATTCCCAAAGTAGTGTAGGCCCGTTTTATTGTGAAGCTCGCCTTTCGGTGTGTCAAGCTTCATAGTGCATTGCAAAGCCGTAAAGTCTAGCTTCATGGTTGCATTGCAAAGCCGTAAAGTCTAGCTTCATGGTTGCATTGCAAAGCCGTAAAGTCTAGCGTCATGGTTGCATTGCAAAGCCGTAAAGTCTGGCTTCATGGTTGCATTGCAAAGCCGTAAAGTCTAGCTTCATAGTGCATTGCAAAGCCGTAAAGTCTAGCTTCATGGTTGCATTGCAAAGCCGTAAAGTCTGGCTTCATGGTTGCATTGCAAAGCCGTAAAGTCTGGCTTCATAGTGCATTGCAAAGCCGTAAAGTCTAGCTTCATGGTTGCATTGCAAAGCCGTAAAGTGTAGCTTCATAGTGCATTGCAAAGCCGTAAAGTCTAGCTTCATGGTTGCATTGCAAAGCCATAAAGTCTAGCTTCATGGTTGCATTGCAAAGCCGTAAAGTCTAGCTTCATGGTTGCATTGCAAAGCCGTAAAGTCTAGCTTCATGGTTGCATTCAAAGCCGTAAAGTCTAGCTTCATGGTTGCATTGAAAAGTCGTAAAGTCTAGCGTCATGGTTGCATTGCAAAGCCGTAAAGTCTAGCTTCATGGTTGCAATGCAAAGACGTAAAGTCTAGCTTCATGGTTGCATTGCAACCATACTTCTGGGTTTTATATCTAGCAACTCCTCCAGAATTGTAATTTCTGTATTAGTAGGCCTACAAGTAGATGAACACTTAATCCTGTTTTCTGGGAGCATGGGGTTTCTTTCAGTATTCGCCATTGATGATTATGATTTGTTGCACATACCGAAATAACAGATTTTTACGTTCACTTATAGATCCATCTTCACATCTGCGCAGAGAGGATACTTCGACTTCGTCTTGAACAATTTCCTAAACGGTTCTGATTGTTGAAAACAATGCCCAGATAGCTGTATGCATTAAAGGTGGATTTAAAGGCTGTCCTGACACGATTGTATTTCAATGCCCAGATAGCCGCATGCATTAAGGTGGATTTAAAGCCTGTCGTGAGACGATTGTATTTCAATGCCCAGATAGCCGCATGCATTAAGGTGGATTTAAAGGCTGTCCTGAGACGATTGTATTTCAATGACCAGATAGCCACTTGCATTAAGGTGGATTTAAAGGCTGTCCTGAGACGATTGTATTTCAATGACCAGATATCCACTTGCATTAAGGTGGATTTAAAGGCTGTCCTGAGACGATTGTATTTCAATAACCAGATAGCCACTTGCATTAAGGTGGATTTAAAGACTGTCCTGAGACGATTGTATTTCAATGACCAGATAGCCACTTGCATTAGGGTGGATTTAAAGGCTGTCCTGAGACGATTGTATTTCAATGCCCAGATAGCCACTTGCATTAAGGTGGATTTAAAGGCTGTCCTGAGACGATTGTATTTCAATGGCCAGATATACGCTTGCATTAAGGTGGATTTAAAGGCTGTCCTGAGACGATTGTATTTCAATGCCCAGATATACGCTGTGTAAATATGGGATTCTCTTGTGGGAAGTCATGACCCCGCAGGATGTCTTATAATTCACTTAAGTCCCAAAAGAAATTATGTTTTGAAAATACCAGGTGAGCTAAAAGTCCAATTGAGCACAATATGGATGCCATAGATGTGTATCAGTATTGTGGTAACGTACGGACATACAATTCGACGCACAGATGACTAAGTATACTATGGCTTTGTCGACCACCTGTTGTTATGTAAACATGTCAATCATTGGGACGGTGGAAAGTCGAGCAGGCCGGGTCATCTCTTTGTATGTAGTAGGAACGTACTAATGTTAAATAGATAGGATGCTAGTTATAATGTTATGAAACCAGCAAATGAAATTAGTGTAATATTTGAAATGGACGAATTGATTGGAAAATATTCCATGGTTCTGAGTTGATGTGTATTTGAGAATAGTTTAGATAAAAGTTGTTGCTGTTCAGTCGGCATTCACTTTTATAATATTCAGCAGTTGTTGGTAATCGTAGTTTTGGAAATAATCAATGTATAGTAATCCGTGTTGGGATGAGTGAAACTGAACGTGACAAACAGACTTAGTTGATGACGTAAGCAATCTAGTTTCTCACCCTAGGCTAGAGCAGCACCACCTGGTAATGATATCATCCAGCACATGTGCCTTGCACCCTAGCATTTCCGAGGCTTCTCCATCAATAGGCAATGAACAGGACATGGACATTGTAGCGTCCTTTAGGAATTAATAACATAATCGAAATTTGTATATCAACTATATGTCAATCATTCGATGGCATGCAACAACAACACATTCCTTAATGTTGTTAGTTATCTGACAGATCACATCAAACCAGAACCGGTCTCCACCGCTTTGTCTATGTGAGGCGCAATCTCCATGGAAGAATTAGGCAGAGTATGATTGGTTAGAATGAAGTCATAACCAATCGGGATCGATCAGACTGCAGTAAAGAATAATGAAGAATAGATTTGTGCGCCGGGCAAAGGAAGGAGGAATCACTGATTGGCTGAGAAGACCAATCAGTTATCAGGTCAGAACTTCTAGGAGGAAATAAGCAGAGGTTGATTGGTGGACTGATTGTTCAGCCAGTCAAAGTGTGCTTATAGAATATCTAGAAGAGTTGTACGAATAGTTAGGAATAGATTCAGGAGAAATATAGTTATTAAAATTATTATAGAACTTGGCAAGAGATCTGAATCTAAGAGTATATAAGGCGAGAATTAACTTAGATAAATTAATCCATCACCATCTGTGATTCCGTAAGGTTCTTCCTACGAGCCATAGCTGTACGCTTAACAGGCTTTGTTAGGGTAGAATAAGTTAGAGTTAGGTAGCTGATTGTTAGATTGTACAACGTTTTGTACTTAGTATATTATTGGGCGATTTTGCTCTTTAATTCAAATTGTTATTTCTTTGTAAATAAAAGTTTAATCTTACGTTTATGTAAGACTCGCGTTTGTCAAGTTGATAGGTGAATCTGTACGAGCTGAGAGGAACACCCAGTCCTTACTTGGAACATTAGATCTAGTCAGATAGGCCCAGCAGTCATTTAAGATAAATATCGTCACCTTACCATCAGTCAGACGAGGCGAGCTGACTGCCATCATTCCTTCTCCGTTACCGATAGCCGTTGTCGCAGCAACACTATCCAGTTACTGGCAGCGAAGTGGGATCCATCCTTAGAAAGTAAGAAGTTCCAGACAAGTTGAAGACGACCCTCTGAAGAGAACCCGAAATCTTCAGCTTGTATTAAGGTGGATTTAAAGGTTGTCCTGAGACGATTGTATTTCAATGCCCAGAGAGACGCTTGAGTCTTCAGATTTTTCGGATGTTTTCGGATTATCCAGATATTTTTGGATTTTCTGGACTTTTTTTAATTTTCCACATTTGTTGCCCAACATGGTGGAATCCTTTTGTATAGTCAAATCCTTTCATGTGTTAAAATTTGAATCAAATCGGATAATTACTTTGCGAGATATCCATAGATCTGGAATTTGATTCTATCCAGATCGAAGGTCCCTGGTCCGGATCATGGCCAATATCTGGAAATCCTCTTGCACGACAATTTCCTCTGTTCTGTTAAAATTTGAGCCAACTCGAATCAGTATTTTACAGCTTAGAATACACAGGCAGGCAGGCAGGCAGGCAGGCAGGCAGGAAGGCAGGCGGGTTGGCGGGTGGGCAGACAGGCAAGTAGACAGACAGACAGACAGACAGCGAAATTAACAACCAACTGATTGCCCATATTTGCATTCATTCAGGAGAGGCCGTCTTGGAGCACCTAGATTTAAAAAATCTCGGGGTAGAAATGCTCTCGTTGTTACTGGGACAGCCTCTCTGACCCACCAAACCCGGACCCGCCTTTGTCAGGCGTGTTGAAACCATTACAACCTGATGGGCAATCTAAAAATTTAATTTAAAAAAGACAAACCAAGTTGTATTGACATCATATTCATTAACGAAAAGGATATGGCGGAAACATTGAAATGGCATCTCCCTAGATAAAAACGATAATGTGTATATATAGGATCAACACATCCAGAAACTGCGCTACAACTATGACAAAGGTGATTATAATAAACTGAAATAAAATTAATGTTGAATATTGATTGGCAAAATTCATTACAAAAATGTGGCAAGAACATAGACAAACAATGGCAATCTTCACAAACACTGTCCAATATGCTGTTGACAAATGTGTATCAAAGAAAAAACATTAAGCCAAGACCTCCTAAAGCAAGAACATACAATTCACGGGTTGACAAGAACACTCTTGCAAAAAGAAAAAGGAAATAATGCCTATGGACTAATTAAATTAATTATCTAAAAAAAACAGGGACGAAAACCCATACCAAGAACATTTTAGAACAAGAAATCAAGTACGAACACTTACCCGGAATAATTACTAAAATGCACGAAAAATATATAGTGTCACAGGTAAAGATAAATCCGAAAAAATTCTGGAACTACGTCCGATCCAAAGCAAAACCCAAATCTAGTGTACCAGATTTATATGTATGTATGTATGTATGATTACTATATTCTGCGACTGTGGTAGTAGAAACATCATACAGCTGCAATCAGTCCTTCTTCAGCCAAAATCCTTAGCTTCCTCAGGTCTATTCTTGACTTGAGTGTACCTAATCCTGCTTTCTCGAGGTCACCTCGTAGCACGCTTAGCAGATTTATGCAATGACGTCCTCTCCTGGCTCTGTATTTGCTGGCTCCCAGTAGGACGATATCGTGCTGAAATAGCCGGATCTGATGTAGATAAGGCAGAAGTACTAGCAATGTTCTTCTTCTCTGTTTACCAATGAACTCCAAGGAAACCAGCGATGATGTCGAGAAGCAACTACAAGAACTCATTATCTTGAAATCATCTGGGTCAGATATGCTACATCCAAGAATCCTATACGAACTAAAGATACTATTATTAAATTATCACTGCCTCAATTTCAATTGGTAAAGCACCTACACATTGGAAATCAACAAATAGCACTGCTATGTACAAGAAAGGTAATTGACAATACACTGGAAACTATCATCCCATTAGCCTAACATGCACAGTATGCACTATTCTGGAAGCCATCGTTCGTGAAAAAATCATCCAGCAAATGAAGGAGCGAAAGTTTTTCGGTAATCAACAGTATGTATTCATTAGTGGACGATCGACAGTTCTTCAGCTGCTCCACGTATTCCATCACTGGACAGAAATCCTGGATAGCAGTGAATGTGTAGACATCATACACCGTGACTCCTTGAAGGCATTTGACAAAGTTTCACGCCGACGTTTAATCCACCAACTACAAAAAAATAACATAGGACCACTGTACCTAATCTGGATAACCAATTTCCTTATTAGAAGAAAACAATGAGTAATAGTTATCAGAGAAGTATCAAAATGGAAAGATGCGACAAGTGGCATCCCACAGTGTTCAGCCCTGGGTCCTTTGCTACTTGTTCTCTGCATACATGATTTACCGAATGTGATCAGTAGCAGTACATCAGCATACATCACTAAATCACTACAAGTTCAGAGAACTACTACTACTACTACTACTACTACTACTACTACTACTACTACTACTACTACTACTACTACTACTACTACTACTACTACTACTACTACTACTACTACTACTACTACTACTACTACTACTACTACTACTACTACTACTACTACTACTACTACTACTACTACTACTACTACTACTACTACTACTACTAACTACTACTACTGCTGCTGCTACTGCTGCTACTACTACTACTACTACTACTACTACTACTACTACTACTACTACTACTACTACTACTACTACTACTACTACTAATAATAATAATAATAATAATAATAATAATAATAATAATATCATTTCAAATGGTAAATCTCACTCAGACCTGTAAAAGAATTAATTATAATTTTGTAATCCCCGTATGCCACATAGGGACCTAGGAGTACTTCAACAAACTTGAAACTTGAATAACTATGGGCTCAAGAATGGGCAGACATTGACTGGATTTTATGTTTTTCACCTAGATAAATGTACGGTAATGCTAATTGGATAATACAGTTCACAAAAACCCAACATCAACTCAGAGAAACGGTGCTACCAGTGGATGCATCACACGAGGAAAATGACATAGGAGTAGTTGATGTAATAATCTGCGTGTTTTCCAGATTGTAGAAAGTACTGCTGCGTCAACATAATATAAACATGTAAAAGCCACAACGAACTATTACTAGATAAAAACAGCGCATAGACCTATTACGACAATCAAATTGTGAACAGCTTTCGGCACTGTATCTAACTCTGAGTAAACACAAGACATTGCCAGTCGCAGCAACACGATTACTGTCAAATATGTAAGTTTAAACCTCTTATAACTTCCTTTTGCCGTCGTTGTCGTCATCGTCCTCGGCGGTGGCGGTGGTGATGCTGCCGTCGTCATCCGTCGTCATCATCATCGATGTCGTCGCCTCCGCCGCCGCTGCCGCCGTCCCCGCACCAGAAGCAGCGGCAGCAGCAGGTCAATTCCATAGCGATGAACGTAGGCCTACACCTGGAACTGCAGCTCTTGACCACATTATATGTCACACACTATTCACTGGATTGTTATGACAGGACTGTTAATCGGTAGAATAATTTAAAGTTTGTGGGACGAAGTCGTGGGTGGGGTGGGGTGGGGTGGGGGGGGGGGTCTGGAAGGGGTGACCCCTCCAATGAGTGGATGTCCAGGGGTCTCTCCTACCCCACCCCACCTCCACATGTAAAAGTTTCAAATTTAAACACTGGGTAGCCATTTAAAGCTGTTTTTTAAATAATAGATTGTCAAGTACTCAGTAAAAGTCGTGTTTAAAAGTAGAATGTTACTTATTATATATTCTTAGAAATGCATCTTACTGTTTTATTAGGGGAATACCATATGGTGCCACCTCCAAAATTATTCCTTTTTTGTGGGTGGATGGGGTGGGGGAACTCAATTTAAAGAATCCTTATTTAGTGCAAGAAATATACCAAGTTTGTTCAAGAGAACATGATTGAACAATTTGTTGTTTACCGGCCATACTGGATGACCTAGTTTTCATAAAGCAGCTAAAGGGGCCGAGCCGATCAGTGGCTAAGAATGATTTACGTTTCTCCAGGCCGTAAAAAAACATGGCCACCATCAACTAATCAAAACTGTTATTGTTTGTTGACCGATTGTGGCAGTAAAAATGGCAATATTACATAGGTTAATGGATGACTCCACTTTTAGCTATTCCCCGCCCATATCTAGCTACGCCCCACCCACCCTGTTCCCGCATTGTGGGCTATCAAACCCTGAACTCACTGACTATCAATTTCCAGAAAACTATACAGGTAAGCCGTTGAATATTTAGAAACTAATACCTATGGCAACAACAGCGCAGAGCATAATTAGTTTCAAAGTATTCAACAGAATGGTTATTAAATAGAAAAGACAAACAATTCGTACAGCTGGCGGATAATTGAATGTTTTTGACGGATGATGGCATATACTTGACTGACAGATTGGATTTCTCTTTTTGGTAATTTTAGTAATACAGAGAGCATTTTCATATAAAACAAGTGCATATGTACTCTACTTGCAGCTTTGTCAGAATTAGTGAATCCAGTTTCTCAGTCAATCATATGACGTCATAATCAATTACGCCATGAATGACTCTATTTAGCCCGTCTTAAGCGCTTAATAGTTCGTCATGTTGTACGAATTGTAGAAATATGTCTTTACTATTTAATAAACATGCTGTTGGATATTTTGAAACTAATTTGACTGGGCACAGTTGAGCAACAGCACCCTGTTAAATTAGTTTCAAAATATTCAACAGCTTACCTATATAGTTTTATGCGGGAATTGAGATTCAACGAGTGCAGGGATCGATCGTTCCCAACACAGTAAAAACTGGGGGTGTCAAACGCAATGCCTGCTCCAGATTTCAGACATATTCATATTGAATCTGAATAATATTTTTAGATTTTCCCTAAATGTTATTAATTTAAATTGCTCATTTAGTATCTTATTTTATTTTATTTAGCTCGTATTAATTTGTCTATTGGAAAGGCTGAGTGCCACAACACTAAAGAGTATTCAAGTGATTCGCTAATGATAATAACAAATTAACATACCTTTCTTTGTTACGCTAAATTAAAATAACACTTGCTAAGCTAAAGAATATACAAGTGATTCGCTAATGACAATTACAAATTAACATTCCTTTATTCGCTAATGAAAATTACAAATTAACATTCCTTTATTCGCTAATGACAATTACAAATTAACATCCCTTTATTCGCTAATGACAATAACAAATTAACATTCCTTTATTCGCTAATGACAATAACAAATTAACATACCTTTCTTTGTTACGCTAAATTAAAATAACACTGATTAAACTAAAGAATATTCAAGTGATTCGCTAATGACAATTACAAATTAACATTCCTTTATTCGCTAATGAAAATAACAAATTAACATTCCTTTATTCGCTAATGAAAATTGCAAATTAACATTCCTTTATTCGCTAATGACAATTACAAATTAACATTCCTTTCTTTGTTACGCTAAATTAAAATCAGCATGTGCAGAATCCTGCAGGTATAAATACAACCCACTTCAAGTAGGGTAGCCATTGCCTATTGGGATGCAGTTGACTGGTCTATTATTAGCTATATAGTTAAATTTTGTTGTTGTTGTTGTTGTTGTGGTTGCTGCTGCTGCTGTTGTTGTTGTTGTTGTTGTTGTTGTTGTTGTTGTTGTTGTACCACCATTGCTGCGGTATGTAGTAATCACTTTGTCTGTGCATGCGCGCGTCACTCTCTGAGTGCGCCCGTCCGTGTGGGCATCTGTCCATTCCCGACATATAGTGAGCAAACTTGGTATATGGGTGCATCATAGTTCAAAGCTGTGCTATGTATCAAATGTAGGTCAGCGTGACCTACTTTGCAGGTTCACTGAACATCATGGATTATTCTTGTTTTGGGATGTAGTTCAAGAGTATCTGTATACAGTAATCAAATTTGGTATGTGCGTCGCATATCAAATGTAGGTCACCATGACATACTTTTTCATAGTTCATTGAGCATTATAGATAATTCTATTTTTCTGTCTCAAATTCTTTTGTTTGGACCATATTCTCAGCCGGTTAAAGGTTGTCATGTACCAAAGAAATGTCAGCGTGACATGCTTTTCCCGGGTCACCTATATTATTGGCTTATTCTTGTCCGGACTAGTTTCAAGAGGCTTTTGCATACATCAATCAATGTTGTTGTTGTTGTTGTTGTTGTTGTTGTTGTTGTAGTTGTTGTTGTTGTTGCTGCTGTAGCCACCATCGTCGTCGTCGTCGTCATCGTCGTCGTCGTCGTCGTCGTCGTCGTCGTCGTCGTCGTTCTCTAATAAATGAAGATTCAAAATTAAATTTAACAACAAAAAAGCTAAAAAAAATGACTTCCATTCTATTCCCCCCGCAGTATTGTTGTTGTTGTTGTTGTTGTTGTTGTTGTTGTTGTTGTTGTTGTTGTTGCCACTACTGCTGCTGTTGTCATCATCGTCGTCATCGTCGTCGTCGTTGCCATTGCCTTTTCTTCTTCTGTTATGTCTAATGTCTTGTGACCATCCTTATTGTGGATAGTCTTACGTCCATTCCCAATTGTGGCTAGTCTTGTTCTCATCCTGTATTACATTTTGCAGCTAGTCTTGCATCGTGGCCTTATTGTTGATAGTCTTACATCCATTCTTAACTGTGGATAGTCTTGTTCCCATCCCGTATTGCATTTTGTGGCTAGTCTTACATCCTGACCTTATTGTGGATAGGCTTAGGACCATTCGTTTAAGACAACTAGCATCATTTGACTTATAACAGATATTCCTTATTATGGCTGGTCTTTCGACCATCCATCTTGTGCGGCTGGTCTTTCGACCACCCATCTTGTGCGGCTGGTCTTTCGACCATTCATCTTGTGCGGCTGGTCTTTCGACCATCCGTCGTGGATGGAACGAGCACAATTTGACTTATAACGGATAATCTTGCGTCAATTCTTTACTGCGGCTGGTCGAAGTCTGTCTTGGATGGAACTAGCATCATTTGACTCCAATGTGTATTTTCCATAGCAAATATACTGTATTAAACGACCACTTCACTTTAGTGGCTATGTCTTTATAGATGATGCAGTTTCTGTTATAGACAGGTTTGATTGTAGGTTTAGATGATCAATCCATTGGTTTGTTCACACAGAGCAAGTATACAGAGATTACTTAGCAGATATAACTCCATAATAATATATTTGTTTTGTGTCCTTTATTTCAGGGTGAACCTCCAAAGGATTGTTGGATTTCTGACAGGACGATCATCTCGTAAATGTAGCGAGACTTGGGTTGAGAGACTGTACCACTACTGGACTCTGATAATTCTGCTATCATGTGTGTTATTCCTACTCCTGTTTCGCTCGTGGGGAACACCCATCGACTGCTGGCTCACTTCAATGTATACACCGGCAATATCACGGTACACTGAATCTGAATGCTGGATAAATGAACATTACTACGCCATTGATACGCCAACCCCTATCACTGAAGAAGCTACTTCAATCAAACATTACACTACATGGGCCCCTATTGTCCTACTTTTGATAATCCCATGCTTCAAGTTTCCATACTGGTTCTGGAAGCTCTTCTACTACTCGTCCAATTCTGACCTCGACAATCTGGTATCATTCACTGATGATATTGAATTGAGTTCGTCCAAGGATCGAGCAATGAAGGTCCGTGATGTGGCTGAGTTAATGGATGGCTGGTCTTCGGATTCTGGTCAGAGACACCAGCCACATGGCTCGTGGGATGCCTCCTTATGGTATACCCTCGTGTCCGCAACAATGCATTATTATGGCTTTATATCACTCCAAAAGTCTTACGCCTAGGTAATATTGGTATTCAGATTGCCATTCTGAGTTCGTTCTACCCTTATGGCGACACTGGCATGAGCTAAAAACGAACATTTCCCGCTTGATATCTTATACAAGTTTGATGACGGTAAAATGCAAAATACCGATCATCACATGGCCCAATGTATCCTACCTATCAACATTTATAACAAAGCGATTCTCTCTCTTCATTCGATGTGGCTCGTGCTCATTCTCATCGTCATCTCAGTAGACCTGTGTCTGTGGGTTGCCCGTGCTATTATACACCATACAAAATGGTTCTATAAACGGTTCCTGGAACGAGTAACGAGGAATAACCCACAGCAGGCATCTGTTGTTCGGGAATGATTACTGAAAGATTATTTGTCTCGTGATGTAATCTTTGTTCTCAGTTTATTGGCTGCTTGATTCTCTGAGAAGGCAGTTGGTGATATCATGAAGGAAATGGCAAAGAATTGTGAAGATACCGCAGACCACAAGGTGGTGAAATGTAAAGAATTGTGAAGATACGGCAGACCATGAGGTGGTGAGATGTTAAAAATTGTGAAGATACCGCAGACCACGAGGTGGTGAAATGTAAAGAATTGTGAAGATACCGCAGACCATGAGGTGGTGAAATGTAAAGAATTGTGAAGATACCGCAGACCACGAGGTGGTGAAATGGCAAAGAATTGTGAAGATACCGCAGACCACGAGGTGGTAAAATGGCAAAGAATTGTGAAGATACCGCAGACCACGAGGTGCTGAAATGTCAAGAATTGTGACGATACCGCAGACCACGAGGTGGTGAAATGTAAAGAATTGTGAAGATACCGCAGACCATGAGGTGGTGAAATGTAAAGAATTGTGAAGATACCGCAGACCACGAGGTGGTGAAATGGCAAAGAATTGTGAAGATACCGCAGACCACGAGGTGGTAAAATGGCAAAGAATTGTGAAGATACCGCAGACCACGAGGTGCTGAAATGTCAAGAATTGTGACGATACCGCAGACCACGAGGTGGTGAAATGTAAAGAATTGTGAAGATACTGCAGACCACGAGGTGGTGAAATGTAAAGAAGGTGATGGGCGGCTGACGGGTAAAGATTTTCGTACTGAAAATAATGTCCAAGTAATCTTTATTCATTTTGAATGACAGACACGATCTATTTTAAATGCTATGTGTGTTGGTAGAATGGTAGGCATATACCCAACATTGTATGCTTAGGTTACGACGACGACGACGACGACGACGACGACGACGACGACGACGACGACGACGACGACGACGACGACGACAACGATGATGATGATGATGATGATGATAATAATAATAATAATAATAATAATAATAATAATAATAATAATAATAATAATAATAATAATAGTGACACACGCACGCACGCACGCACGCACGCACGCACGCACGCACGCACGCACGCACGCACGCACGCACGCACGCACGCACGCACTCACGCACGCACGCACGCACGCACGCACGCACGCACGCACGCACGCACGCACGCAATGTAAATCGGTGTCTATTCTGAATGCTTCAAATAACAGATTTAATATATATTTGACAGTGTCTCGTTATTGTATGTGTTTGTTAGTGTCAAGACAGGTGACAGGTTGAACAAGCGCAATCAGAGGTTCCTGACCCTTGGGCCTTCAATATTTGTCCCATTGAAGAAAGTTTTGGATTTTCCGGATTTTTCAGATTTGTTTTGGATTTTCCGTTGTTCTTTAGATCACGCCCAAAGTTGTGGAATGGTCAATCCATTTCCTGTGCCAAAACTTAAACCAAATCGGGTCAGTAGTCTCGGGATCTGTGTTCTTTTATCCAGAGCATGGCCAACGTCTGAAAATCCTTCTGCATGGCAAGTTTGTTTGTTGTGTTAAAATTTGAGCCAAGTCAGGTCAGTAATTCTTTTAGATACAGCCGCAGGTAGGAAGGTACACACGCACGCACGCACGCACGCACGCACGTATGTACACATACACACACGCATGTACACATGCTTACGCACGCATGTGCGCACGCACTCGCGCACGCACACGCCACACGCGCACGCCCACATTCATGGCAGCCAACATATGTACATGTGCACGCACACACACACACGTACGGACATGCATTCATGGTAGACAGCCAGATGCATGCAACCCCGCCTGTCTTCGCGCCAGCTCACTCACCTCCCTGCTAACCTGCATGCAAGACAGCACGCACACGCGCGCACACACACACACGCACGCGCACGCGCGCGCACCCATGCACCCACCCATGCACGCACGCACGCACGCACGCACGCACGCACGCACGCACGCACGCACGCACGCACGCACGCATACACGTTCCTTACGTCAGACATACATATCACCAAGACAACCCATGGTCATTGGTCCTGTGACATCTAAGTTTGAATGGACATCACGAGTAATGGCCATTAGTCCTGTCACATCTAAGTGAGGGTGAACCTCGTGAGTAATGATAATTAGTCCTGCCGCATCTAAGTTTGAATGGACATCATGAGTAATGATCATTAGACCTATCACTTCTAAGTTAGGATAAACCCCCTAAGTAATGATCATTAGTCCTGCGGCATCTAAGTTTGGATGAACGTCTTGAGTAATGATCATTAGTCCTGTCGCATCTACGCTTGAATTGCTATCATGAGTAATGATCATTAGTCTTGTCCCATCTAGGTTTGGATGGACATAACAGGTAATGATCATTAGTCCTGCCACATCTAAGTTAGGATGAACCTCGTGAGTAATGATCATTAGTCCTGTCGCATCTACACTTGAATTGCCATCATGAGTAATGATCATTAGTCCTGTCGCATCTAGGTTTGGATGGACATAATGAGTAATGGTCATTTGTCCTGTCGCATCAAAGTTTGGATGGGCATCACGAGTAATGATCATTAGCCATGCCACATCTAAGTTAGGATGAACCTCGTGAGTAATGGCCATTAGTCCTGCCACATCTAAGTTTGGATGGATATAACGAGTAATGATCATTAGTCCTGCCGCATCTAAGTTAGGATAAACCTCGGGAGTAATGATCATTAGTCCTGCCACATCTAAGTTTGGATGGATATTACGAGTAATGGTCATTAGTCCTGCCGCATCTAAGTTAGGATGAACCTCGTGAGTAATGGCCATTAGTCCTGCCACATCTAAGTTTGGATGGATATAACGAGTAATGATCATTAGTCTTGCCACATCTAAGTTAGGATGAACCTCGTAAGTAATGATCATTAGTCCTGCCACATCTAAGTTTGGATGAACCTCGTGAGTAATGATAATTAGTCCTGTCACATCTACGCTTGAATTGCCATCATGAGTAATGATCATTAGTCCTGTCGCATCTAGGTTTGGATGGACATAACGAGTAATGGCCATTAGTCCTGTCGCATCTAGGTTTGGATGGACATAACGAGTAATGGTCATTAGTCCTGTCACATCTAAGTTTGGATGGGTATCACGAGTAGTGTTCATTAGTTCAGTCACATGTAAGTTAGGATGAACCTCGCGAGTAATGATCAATAGTCCTGCCACATCTAAGTTAGGATGAACCTCGTGAGTAATGATCATTAGTCCTGCCGCATCTAAGTTTGGATGGACATCACGAACAATGGCCATTAGTCCTGTCACATCTAAGTTAGGATGAACCTCATGAGTAATTATCATTAGTCCTGTCGCATCTACGCTTGATTGCCATCATGAGTAATGATTATTAGTCCTGCCACATCTAAGTTTGGATGGACATCATGAGTGGTTGTCATTTGTCCTGCCACATCTAAGTTAGGATGGACATCACGAGTAATGGCCATTAATCCTGGCACATCTATGTTTGAATGGACATCACGAGTAGTGGTTATTAATCCTGCCACATATAAGTATACATCACGAGTACACCGTTTAAAGCTCCGGCTGATGTTTCGTGATGAATGTCCTCAAAAATTAAAATCTGCACAAAATAGTATTTTACAAAATGCAATAAACTGTTTATGCAAAGAACAGTCTGAAACATGTTCAGCTTCTGCCTTTGTGATTTTAGGAAACTGAATCTCGCCATACTTCAGCTAATTTATTAGTCAGGTACAAAAATAGACTTTGTCTCTATTTTCACAATCTGTCAATCATTTTATTTTACCCCGATTGTGACGATAATTATCTTGATGATGCTTTGCTGTGTTCTGCTGTCGCAGTATTTTTGACAATATCCTGCAGTTGCAAATCATTCCCTCTTCGGCTTGATATACTTATACTCAAACATATAGTCCTTAGCTAGATCAAGGTCTTCTTGGACGACAGTGTGTCCAGTTCTTAGCTCTATCAAGGTCTTCTTGGACGTCGGTGTGTCCAGTCCTTAGCTCGACCAAGGTCTTCTTGGACGATGGTGTGTCCAGTTCTTAGCTCGATCAAGGTCTTCTTGGACGACAGTGTGTTCAGTTCTTAGATCGATCAACGTCTTCTTGGACGTCGGTGTGTTCAATCCTTAGCTCGATCAAGGTCTTCTTGGACGTCGGTGTGTGCAGTTCTTCTCTTAGATCAATATGCAGCTTACCCAGAACTACATTTAGAGCTGCTAAGCTTGTACAGTTGTAAAGCATCAGGGCATAGATGGTGTGGCACCCAAACGACCTTTAATGGCCAGATGGACCCTTTATCTGCAAATCTATATGATTTTCATGACGCAACGTGCTGCAATGTCAGAAGAGCTACTCATCAGTGAGCTGAGAAATTTGCTCTAACGCCATTTCTCCCTGCAACTCATCCTTTGTAAATTGTTTGTAACTGATAGCTGTACATCGGTAAACTCGGGTTTGGCTTCGTTCATGAAGAGATTTACATTGGCTATGTTTATGTACTATGTCAAATGGAAACCTTGTTTTTCAGACAAGATCAAACCTGTAAATGTGAAACAATTTCCATTAGATCCAGCTGCTCTCATAGTTTTTTTATCTCCTCAAGAAAAGTAACTCTTCTATCCATTGACTAAATGATTCCATTCGTGCTTGAATGTGATGCCTAAGAGGTTGTTATACCTGCAGCACTGAATCGAAGCGACAGCCCCTTGGCACTCATGTTATCTGCAGCACTGAATCGAAGTGGCAGACCCTTGGCACTCATGTTATCTGCAGCACTGAATCGAAGTGACAGA
The DNA here is from genome assembly GCA_034401795.1 of Chaetoderma sp. LZ-2023a. Classification (NCBI taxonomy): domain Eukaryota; kingdom Metazoa; phylum Mollusca; class Caudofoveata; order Chaetodermatida; family Chaetodermatidae; genus Chaetoderma; species Chaetoderma sp. LZ-2023a. The sequence goes on from CM067368.1 coordinate 1,573,586, forward strand.
CCCTTGGCACTCATGCCAAGCACACTGAGCTTTCACCTCTGCACAGATTCGGCAACTAGAATATGTCCGCTACATATCCTCTCTGGAAAATGGAAGATTTTGTGGGTCTTGCAAAATGCAACACACCTGGATGGCACAAGCACATATGAATATCTCTCAGCCTAGAAGTTGAGAGGGAAAACCATTATTAATGTCAAGCATTAGTTCTTTGAACCCTGTCATCGGGACGTACTAAGATATAGCTTAGTCAATCATTTTAAATGTTAAATATATTCTATCTCTCTGTCAATCAGTCTTTCATTAATGCCAAGCATTAGTTCTACGAAGCCTTCATCGGCGACGTACTAGGATAGGCTATAGTTTAGTCAATCATTTGGAATGGAATGTTTACTTTTTTTTAGTTTTCGACGCGAGGGGTCCGAACCCAGCCATGTCTGCGAGACAATCCGTCTCGCATTTGGGAGCCGAGTACTTTTCAACTAGCCCAGCATCCAGAGACAGACGATGTACATTCCAGATATTTTACCTTTCTGTGATCCATCCTTCCATATCACTAGACACTCGCATGTATGACTTTCATTAATGTGTCTGCCTCCCAGCCGGTCCGTCCATCCATCCGTCTGTCCATCCACCCACCCGCCTGTCCGCCTGTCTGCACGTGGATTCGTCCATCCGTCTGCTTGTTGAATATTTGAATTGTATATTTTGTGTATGTCTCTCCGTGACTAGTTCTCTGAAACTGCTGATCTGATTTGTCTGAATTTTGAAGACAAGAAAGCAAAGTTAGGGCTTCCACACTTTGCCTTTGATTCGAAAGAATCAGACAAATAAAGATATGAGTGTGAGTGATACGTGACGAGTCTGCTTTATTTCTGTGACCCAGAATCAGACAAATAAAGATATGAGTGTGAGCGATGCGTGACGAGCCTGCTTTGTTTCTGTGGCCCAGAATCAAACAAATACAGATATAAGTGTGAACGATGCGTGACGAGTCTGCTTTATTTCTGTGACCCAGAATCAGACAAATAAAGATATGAGTGTGAGCAATGCGTGACCAGTCTGCTTTATTTCTGTGACACATACTCAGACAAATAAAGATATGAGTGTGAGCAATGCGTAACGAGTCTGCTTTATTTCTGTGACACATACTCAGACAAATAAAGATACGGGTGTGAGCAATGCGTAGCGAGTCTGCTTTATTTCTGTGACCCAGAATCAGACAAATAAAGATATGAGTGTGAGCGATGCGTGATGAGTCTGCTTTGTTTCTGTGACCCAGAATCAAACAAATAAAGATATAAGTGTGAGCGATGCGTGACGAGTCTGCTTTATTTCTGTGACACATAACCAGACAAACAAAGATACGAATGTGAGCAATGCGTGACCAGTCTGCTTTATTTCTGTGACACATAACCAGACAAATAAAGATACGAGTGTGAGCAATGCGTGACCAGTCTGCTTTATTTCTGTGACACATAACCAGGCAAACAAAGATACGAGTGTGAGCAATGCGTAACGAGTCTGCTTTATTTCTGTGACACATAACCAGACAAATAAAGATACGAATGTGAGCAATGCGTGACCAGTCTGCTTTATTTCTGTGACACGTAACCAGACAAACAAAGATACGAGTGTGAGCAATGCGTGACCAGTCTGCTTTATTTCTGTGACACATAACCAGACAAACAAAGATATGAGTGTGAGCAATGCGTTACGAGTCTGCTTTATTTCTGTGACCCAGAATCAGACAAATAAAGATATGAGTGTGAGCGATGCGCTACGAGTCTGCTTTATTTCTGTGACCCAGAATCAGACAAATAAAGATATGAGTTTGAGCGATGCGTTATGAGTCTGCTTTATTTCTGTGACCCAGAATCAGACAAATAAAGATATGAGTGTGAGCGATGCGTGATGAGTCTGCTTTATTTCTGTGACACATAACCAGACAAATAAAGATATGAGTGTGAGCAATGCGTGACGAATCTGCTTTATTTCTGTGACCCACATTCCGTCTTCATATCACTCAATCACTATATCATAAGTCCTGTAGTCGAATTACATACCATTAACCACTTTAATCCCATAAATTACATTTAAACATGAAACATATCCTATACGTAAGTAATCTGAGCAAAGGTTTAGGATATGTGGAAGCTAATTTGGTCATATGGCGGCCACGGCTTCCAGCTAAATTACTTTCAAAATTGCCAACTGCTGCCGTACATGGGTGTTTTGCTATTGAGAAATTGGTATCTCGGTGGTAAAAATGTTAATGGGGTTTTTTTTTTCTTTATAAACGCAGATAAAAGGACGGGTCTATACATACGCAAACAACAAGGCAATCGTTCCCAGTCAGTTCAAACTCAATAAGAAGTTATGTTGCGTATTAATTCTGCTATAATAGTCGCTAC
>CM067368.1:1578496-1650059 GCA_034401795.1 Chaetoderma sp. LZ-2023a
CGTCCTTTCACGGTGAAAAGCATAGCAGAGACCCCTACCCAGGCTTTCTAGATGTGGTATGAGAGGCTGAAGTAAATAGGAAACTCCTGAGCAGTCCAGTACGAGTTGGGTGAACATTGCTCCATTTGATGTAGCAGCATTGATAGTTCTTTCGCCTACTCCGGCGTCATTAAGCGGTCTTTTCATGTCCGAGGTAAAGGGCTTCCTGAAGTATTCGAGGCATGAACATCTAGAGATGAAATGTATTCGGTCTTTTGCACCATCTTTACACAATGGGCAATCCGCCATCACGTTGTGTTGGTTAAAGTTGCACACAAGAGACATGAAAAAGGAAAATATTTCGTTTTCATAACTTGTACGCACCCGAGGTACTAAGTCGTGCGCACGAGTTATTAAGTCGTGCGCACGAGTTACGAGAATTCCCAGCTGCCGCCGCCTCCGCCGTATACGAGCGACGACGACGACGACGATGTCGCCGCCGCCGCCGACGATGATGATAGCAGCAGCAGCGGCAGCTTATGGAATTACTGACGACGTTATCTGCTCGCTGCTTGTCTATTTCTGTGAGTATCCTTTCACCAATGCTGGTAGAGGTCCAGCATACGTACATATTTATTGATAGTAATCACCTTACACTAAATGCCGTCATGACAAATAGAACCGGTTCCTGGTAGCATTTTATATGGCATAGACAACCACGATAAAGCACAACGTTGGATACTCCAGTAGAGCACGGTGAGCTCATTCTTCGAGCCACGTGGTCTGTATAACAGCAATTCAAAGATAGTGTCAACAAGCAGTATTTCAAAAAGCTATTTTCTCTAAAGTTCTCCTGAAGCCATGACGGACCGGGTCATTGTCATTTAGACGCCATCATGGCACACAGACACATTCGTGGACTGCATAAATTACCATACAGTGTAAACAGCACAGAACAATCACCAAATTTAAATTAAACAAATTAAATTCTGGTTATTGTGGATAGAGACGATATATTGGGATTAGTTTAATTTTTGAGTATCAAATTTGATTATCTTATTTGTCATTTCCAAATATAATCCACCCACCCTATTAGTTAATTAGCTAGTTTTCGTTGCAAATTAATAAAACTATAGGCCCAATATAAAATGCTTTGTACAAACGAAGACACAGAGTACTTTAATGATAGAATTATCTCCAATGTTGACACGCGATATCAACACATTATACCTTAGGTACACATGAACTCTTGAATTTAGTTACTGTTTGTTTGGCACATATAAACGTGATGTACAATCAATGAAGGAAACCCCATTGTACTAACATACGCCCACTCGCATAGCTTCGCTGTTCGACTCGATACGGGAGCGGAGTGGGAGGGCGAGGCCCGTGCAATAGAACGGTGAGAAAAACCTCGAGTTCAATCTGCACATGTATACTATCGTCTGTCATCTGGGGTCACATGAGTCTAAATCTAAATTTTAATTGAATAAAATTGTCAGCATACTGTCAATAGCATGCTCATAGCAGTCAATGCCATAGGATATTACCACTACACCCACTACGCTTCCTCTTCTAATTGCGGTAGAGAGAGAGAGAGAGGAGAGAGAGAGAGAGAGAGAGAGAGAGAGAGAGAGAGAGAGAGAGAGAGAGAGAGAGAGAGAGAGAGCATTCTTAAGCCTTGATCTCGTGGTTAAGAGGCGTGTGATTCAATGGACAAATACATAGTGTAGCTTCTCGTTAGACTGGTATACCTTACATGTATCTGACTAGGGATCCAGTCCGCACAATACCACTGAAAATCTGTAAACAGACTGTGATTCTCATTAGACTGGTACACATATCGCACTATGGAACCAGTCTGTATACCACACACTCTACAGTTATGCAACCGTAACGGTTCAAAATTTCAGTTAGCGTCTGTAAACAGACTACGCTTCTCTTCAGACTCTTTTTCACTCTCAGGAACCAGTATGCATAGCACCAGTGAAAGTCTGTAGACAGACTATGTTTCTCGCGAGACTGATCAGTACGTTCATCACACGCTGTGTCAGAAGTTAAGTAATATTATTTACTTAGCCGAATCAATCAATCAATAGCTTATTATAAATTATGACTACATAGGCCCCTAGTCGCGTTTAATCGCGTGCCCAAGGGTAAGTTTAATTGAAAAACACACTAAGCTGATAATAGTAGTATTTTTTACTCTTGTTTGTGACGATTCTGGCATGGTGGGCGTCAGCTCAGAATTTTCAGAGGGCAGAGTCAGCTAACTCGGACTAGGCTGATAAAGTGACTAGCATTCTACAGGATATTGGCGATGACTGTTGTATGTACTATCACAGCCGTAATGATAGATGACGATTAATATTCATGTCTGTTCTCTTATTTCAGGTGAGTGATCTGCTAATTCCGGGTATGAATCCTGCCGCACCAAGCACTGGTCACGGAATATGACATAAGGGCAGGAAGTCTACGGAATCTCTATTGGATTTATATTATAGATAGTGTATTTATTAGTCTATGTACGTGAAACATCTCAATAACTGAATGCAGTGATCAGTCGCATTAGAATAGAAGTGATTCAATATTCAGATTTCAAGATATATGTCTGTCTATGTCCGCTAGTAAGTCTAATTAACAGGCGTTCTGTGTGCAATAGTAATGCCAAGATTGACCACTCTCTAAGCTAAATCAAGTGTAAGAATGTATGTGTCATGGATTGACCACTCGCTAAGCTAATTCAAGTGTAAGAATGTGTTTGTCCTCGTGTATATGGCATGGAGTAACATGTTGGAGTGAATAAGGAATGTAATCCACACTGGCTGGATGGATCCTGTAACAGTACATTGATATAATGGAGACGTTCGTTCACAGGAATTATGGTCAGAAACGTGGCCGTCCAGGAGTGAAGGCCACGTCATATCCATTTTGGGATTACAGGTAAAATACCTTATTGCAGTCAAACGACGTTCTCGGGTAAATTCTGCTAACCATGAAATTGCTTGAAAATTTAATAAAGATATTAATTTGTAAAATCGAACAGACTGCCAGCATAGAATCATACCTAAATTTCTTTCCATCTACTTCCGGTAGTGAGATGGTGGTGGTGAGCATCTTCTTTCAATGGTGTAGGAACGTATTTGGAAATGTGGGGTGGGGCCGAAGTATGGATGGGGCCAAAACCTAGGGTGGCGCTATGGGGAAACACTATTGTGAGGAAAAGGCAAAAAACCTGGGGAGGTGGGGGCATAGAGAATACGATTCGGCGCCATTCTCACTTAACTTATCTTGTCTCAAATAAAGGGGGTGGAGAAGGTGGGGCGGCCAGGCTGTTATTCGTGGATAATCCTGTTTCAGGGACAAAATCGTGCGTGCGTGAGTGCGTGTGTGCGCGCATACGCGGGTGTGTGTATGTGCCAACCAGGTCTGATGTATCCAATGTATGCTTGACGCCATACATCAGATTGAAGTGAGAGCTCCTCGTGCTGTATCCGACAGACGGATGACTGGAAGTAGGTCTGCCAACTCTACGTCCAGCTTGCAGAGGGACAACATATTGAAAATATCACGAAACGAGCCTAATGCTTCTAGGAAGTGAAATGGGAAAAGTGACTCGACATGTTTATCCTTGTTCCGATTCTGGCGAGAGTCCTGCTGGTTTCCTGCTCCTGTCATCAAAGTGCCTTCCTTGTCTGACCGGGAACAAACCATATACTGTTTGCTGAAGATTGGTTCTTCGTCGGATCAAAAAAATAATCTAGTGGTGTCATTCCCATCTTCCTGAATTGCAGTATGGCGTGCTCTGGTACATGCTGACACCTCCTACTTAAAATTCCAATGATTTCTAAATGGACATATTTTCTAGAATTAGTAGAATATGTCCAAAACATTGACCATCGTTGCTGTGCTACATTGTCTGATAGTGGCACTGCATTGCACACTTTATAAATGGCTGAGTTTGATATTAGGCTGTGTGGCTAGGGGTGATTCATGATGGCTCACAAGTGTGTGCGATGACAACCATCGAGTTTGTTCAAGCGGGTCATTAGAGCTCTCTCGCTGTTGCAGTTGAAAAACTGTATTGAGACGCATGTTGCATCGTATAGATGCATCTTGATTTTCAAGGGAATATGTTAGAGCTGTGAATCTACAATGCACAGAAGGAATGAAAAAAGCAATGTTTCCGGTTACACAACGATTTGCAATGTCAGTTGACTGCTGAGGAGTGAGACCAAGATTCTATGCTTCTCCCACTTCTCCTCGTCCCCGGAGTGAGCCCAATATTCTGCTCTTCCCCACTTCTCCTCGCCCCAGAAGTAAGTCCAAGATCCTGCGCTTTCTCCACTTTTTCCCGCCTCAAAACAATCTACTTTCGTACTTTGTGTCGGACAGATATACATGCATGAACTCGGTTTTGGCCCCATTCATGACGAGTTGTGTGGCGTTGAGCTGCTTCGTAGCTATTGGAAGCAATTCAACAAAGGGACACTTTTCTTCATCAATGAAGTCAGCAGCATCTGCATACACCAGCTCTCGTGGCACATCTAGCTTGGAGATTGGAGGGTTTGGTATTGTCCAATGATCTCAAACAGATGTTAGAGTTGCTCCGATCTAACAGGCGAAGAGTGCTGGTGACAGAACCTCTCCCTGTGGTGATCCTATTGAAGTATTAAATCATCATGCGTAGTTTGTGATCATCACAATCATCGTGATGGAAGTATTGGAGAATCTGTGGTCTCTTGATGGGATCAAAGTATTAAATGTAGCTTGTCCGAATGGTTGAATCTACGTTTAGCTATGCCCTACCCATCCCTAGCTAAGCTCTGCCCACGCTTTATCTGTGTTGGGATTGATCGAACCATGAACTCCTCGAATCTCAATTTCCAGAAAAGTATACAGGTAAGCAGTTGAATATTTTAAAACTAATTTGACGGTTCGCTGTTGCTGCATATAGCAGCAACAGTGCGCATGACATCATATGGCAGCATATGGCAGCAACGGCGCCCAGTCAAATTAGTTTCAAAATATTCTACAGAATGGTTATTAAGTAGTAAAGACACGCATTTCTTACATATGACGGACTATTAAGAGTTCCTGACGGACTTAGATACGCCAGTCACGACGTATTTTAGTTGTGACCTCAGCCTACATATGATGTATTTGATTATGACGTCATATCCTTGACTGACTTATTGGATTCCTCTATTTATTAAATAATCTCTTCTGGTTAATAGAGATTTCTAGGTATTGCCGCCCATTTCTAGCTAAGCTCCGCCCATGCTTTGCCCATGTTGGGATCGATTTGTATACTTTGGGCCCTGAATTCACAGAATCCCAATTTCAAGTAACTATATACATGTAAGATGTTGAATATTTTGAAACTAATTTGAATGGGCTCTGTTGCTGCCTCAACAGCGCCCAGTCAAATTCAAAAGTCAGCCGAAAATATCCCAATTTCAAAAGTCTAATTTCTCACTGTTCCTAGCCTAAAACCTATTTTATAATCCTAACTAAGTACCATCCGGTCTCATACTTGAGTTTTGGATTCCACAGTGATTATTCCAGAAATCTAAATTGGCTCTTAATCATTCCTGACCTAATATTTGGAACGTCTGCCGCTATGGGCTCACTCTCCAGATAGCTGAAATTTCGGCCCGTCTATGAGTAATATGTCCAGTCTCCTGCAGGTCGAGACTGTTACTTCCGTTTACTTGCCCAGCTGATACCTCAATAACCCGTCCACGGTCTACGTGTGCCGGGTCTAGATGCCCCTTATGCTGAGGAATTGAAGACATGAGGTCAGTCTTCTGGACTTATGTTCCACCCAGCGGCGACTACATAGGCCTACAGTTCTAGCCAGGAGGGAGCGCATAAGTTGGTGGTGGTCTCATAAACCTAAGGGAAGATCCACTTGAGTGTTCCCGATAATCAGAGATGTTCATCTCATTCTCTGTCGTCTAGATGACGGGTGGGGGTGGGGTGGGTGGGGTGAAGCGCATGTGAAGTTAATCACGCTGAAGAAATAAGAATGCCTTGCAATAGTCTCCGCTCGCTAAGAAATTGAGTCGCACACCTGTGCAGTTAATCCGTCATTAATCACCCAGATAAATGACTTTATACCTTATTCAACATTAACTTCAGGCTATCTAAAGTAGCCTAATTATGGGGATAATATTCGACGTTAAACTGATCTTCTCACACAGCGTGAGGCCCGATATACGAATACTTACATGTATATACATACTTGTCTATGTAATTTCGACCATCGCAGTGCTTGTATTGTACTATGTTGATTCGAATTGTGTGGTGTTTGGTTATATTGTGTGGTGTTTGGTTGTATTGTGTGGTGTTTGGTTATATTGTGTGGGGTTTGGTTATATTGTGTGGTGTTTGGTTGTATTGTGTGTTGTTGGCCTGTATTGCGTTGTTGTTTTATGTATATTTGTGTTTTGAGTTTTACTGGGTTGCGTTGTTCTATGTTTGTCTTGCGTTTGCTTAGCATTGCGGTTGCGACGCGTTTGTGTTATATTATGATACATTGTCTTGATGGATCGGTGGATGGATGGACTGATTGGCGAACGAATGAACGCACCCACCCATTCATGACTGGATGGGTGGATGGATTAATTGATGTATTGACAAATGGACGGGTATCGTGTTGTTACAGCATCGGGCAGTATTAGGCTATATCGTCATTTTAGTTGTTGTAGTAGTAGTAGTAGTAGTAGTAGTAGTAGTAGTAGTAGTAGTAGTAGTAGTAGTAGTAGTAGTAGTAGTAGTAGTAGTAGTAGTAGTAGTAGAAGTAGTTGTAGTAGTTGTTGTTGTTGTTGTTGTCGTTGTTGCTGTGGTTGTGGTGGTTGTGGTGGTTGTGGTGGTGGTGACGATGGTGTGGTTGTTATTGTTGTTATTGCAGTAGTTGTTGTTGTTGCTGTGGTGTTGTTGTTGTTGTTGTTGTGGTGGTGGTGGTGGTGGTGGTGGTGGTGGTGGTGGTGGTGGTGGTGGTGGTGGTGGTGGTAGTGGTGGACGTGGTCGGGTGGTGGTTTGTTGTTGAAAGAAAACAAGTAAACATACATTCTTCTTAATTGTTATCGCTTCCCTTATAAGTAGTTCTAATGCCCATGGGCAAAAGAACTTAAGTCAGAATCGGCTTAATTCATTAGACCTGCTGGCATAAAACATGGGGATTACCCCTAAATTAGTAATCTGTTTTAGCCATTAGCTTAAGACCTATAACCGGAATTATCACATTACGATTGCCACACAACATTATGTAGAGAGATTATATTTACCATGGCCATTAGCGTTTGTCTGTCAGCGTTATATATACCCTGGCCGTGTGTGTTTGTCTGTCAGCGCTTGCTTAGATTTAGCTTACGTCTTAATGACATAACTTAAATTATGATAATAGATTTCAACCAACCTTTGTATTTGTGCTCAAAAGATCATCACCCTTCCGTTCGTTAGTTTTTCACAGGATTTTTTTCACGGATCAGGAAAAAAGTTGGTTAAATTTGATTTAAATTGGATGAGCGGTCACAAAAGACAGGTGCTCACCAAAGACAAATTATCACTAAAGACAGGTGATCATTAAAGACAGGTGGACACTAAAGACAGGTGATCACTAAAGACAGGTGATCACTAAAGACGGGTGGTCACTAAAGACAAATGATCACTAAAGAAGGTGATCACTAAAGACAGCTGATCACTAAAGACAGGTGCTCATTAAAGACAAATGACCACTAAAGAAGGTGATCACTAAAGACAGATGATCACTAAAGACAGGTGATCACTAAAGACAGGTGGTCACTAAAGACAGATGATCACAAAAGACAGGTGATCACTAAAGACGGGTGGTCACTAAAGACAGGTGATCACTAAAGACAGATTATCACTAAAGACAAATGATCACTAAAGAAGGTGATCATTAAAGAGAGATGGTCACTAAAGACAAATGATCACTAAATAGGTCTACATGTGATTACTAACTTTTAGACAGATTGTCACTAAAGACAAATGGCCACTAAAGACAAATGATCACCAAACAGGTATACATGTGGTTACTAAGAATAGATGGTCACTAAAGACAAATGATCACTAAAGACAGATGATCACTAAATAGGTCTACATGTGGTCACTAAAGACAGATGATCATTAATAGGTCTACATGTCGTCACTGAGGACAGATGGTCATTAAAAACAGATGGTCACTAAAGACAAATGATCACTAAAGACAGATGATCACTAAAGACAGATGATCAGTACATGGGTCTACATGTGGTCACTAAAGACAGATGATCATTAAAGACAGATGATCAGTAAAGACGGGTGGTCACTAAAGACAGGTGATCACTAAAGACAGATTATCACTAAAGACAAATGATCACTAAAGAAGGTGATCATTAAAGAGAGATGGTCACTAAAGACAAATGATCACTAAATAGGTCTACATGTGATTACTAACTTTTAGACAGATTGTCACTAAAGACAAATGGTCACTAAAGACAAATGATCACCAAACAGGTATACATGTGGTTACTAAGAATAGATGGTCACTAAAGACAAATGATCACTAAAGACAGATGATCACTAAATAGGTCTACATGTGGTCACTAAAGACAGATGATCATTAATAGGTCTACATGTCGTCACTGAGGACAGATGATCATTAAAAACAGATGGTCACTAAAGACAAATGATCACTAAAGACAGATGATCACTAAAGACAGATGATCAGTACATGGGTATACATGTGGTCACTAAAGACAGATGATCATTAAAGACAGATGATCAGTAAATAGGTCTACATGTGGTCACTAAAGACAGATGATCATTAAAGACAGATAATCAGTAAATAGGTCTACACGTTGTCACTAAGGACAGATGGTCACTAAAACAGATGACCATTAAATAGGCCTACATGTGGTCACTAAGCATAGATGGCCACTAAATACAGGTGGTCACTAAGGATAGATGGTCACCAAAGACACGTGGTCACTAAGGATATATGGCCACTAAAGATACGTGGTAACTAAGGATAGATGGTCACTAGGATGGCCAGATGGTCACCAAAACAGGTGGTCACTAAAGACAAATGGTCACTAAAATACATGATAACTAAAGACAGGTCGTCACTAAAGACAGATGGTCACTAAAGACAGATGGTCACTAAAGACAGATGAGCACTAAAGACAGATGGTCACTAAAGACAGATGGCCACTAAAGACAGATGGTCACTAAAGACAGATGGTCACTAAACATGCCTACATGTGGTCACCAAAGACAGGTGGTCACTAAAGACAGATGGTCCTAAAGACAGATGGTCACTAAAGACAGATGGTCACTAAATATGCCTACACGTGGTCACCAAAGACAGGTGGTCACTAAAGACAGATGGTCACTAAAGACGGATGGTCACTAAAGACAGATGGTCACAAAAGACAGAGGGTCACTAAAGACAGATGGTCACTAAAGACAGATGGTCACTAAAGACAGATGGCCACTAAAGACAGATGGTTACTAAAGAAAGATGGTCACTAAAGACAGATGGTCACTAAATATGCCTACATGTGGTCACCAAAGACAGGTGGTCACTAAAGACAGGTAGTCACTAAAGACAGATGGTCACTAAAGACAGGTGGTCACTAAAGACAATATAATGTAATAAAATTACGGGCTTTCCTGTGGCATTCCAGGTAGGAAATATCAAGTCATGAGATGAATAACTGATACAGTACGGGCTATACCTAATACTTATCATATTAACTTACAAGACTGTATTGTTTGACGATTAGCTATGAAATAATAGCTTACAGTGCGCGTTGATCTATTGTAACCTGAATAAGTAGTTATATAGGCCTACCGCAGGCTTGTGAGGTATCTTATTGTTATAGGTACACTCGCCAGGTAAAGGGAAGTGGGTATTGCATTCGAAAATCGCCTATCTGCCTCACTGTGCGTGCGTGCGTACGTGCGCGCGCGCGTGTGTGTGTGTGTCTCCGGAGATGTATCTATCTGTCTCACTCTCTCTCTCTCTATGCGTGCCCGGGGATTTATCTACCTGTCTTACTTTCTCCCAGTGTGCCTGCGCGCGTGCGTGAGTAAGCGCGCGTGCTGGGATGTATCTATCTGTCTCTATGCGTGTGTGTACAGGGATGTATCTATCTGGCTCACTTTCTCCCTGTGTGTGTTTGCGTGTGCGGGCGTGCGTGCGTACGCACGCGTGTGCGTGCTGGGATGTATCTATCTGTCTCTATCCATGTGCGGGGATGTATCTATCTGTCTCTATGCGTGTGCGTGTCCAGGGATGTATCTATGTCTATATGCATGCCCAGGGATGTATCTATCTGTGTGTGCGTGTCAGGGGATGTATGTATCTATCCCTCAATGCGTGTCCAGGGATGTATTATCTGTCTCTATGTGTGTGCGTGTCAGGGGATGTACCGGTATCTATCTGTCTCTATGCGTGTGCGTGTCGAGGGATGTATATATCTCTTTCTATGCGTATGCGTGTCCGGGGATGTATCTATCTGTCCCTGTGCATGTCCCGGGATATAGCTGTCTGTCTCTATGCGTGTGCGTGTCAGAATGTATCCATATGTCTCTATGCATGTGCATGCTGGGATGTATCTATATGTCTCTGTGCGTGTCCGGGGATGTATCTATCTGCCTCTATGCGTGTCCCCGGGATGTATCTATCTGTCTCTATGCGTGTGCGTGACAGTATGTATCCATATGTCTCTATGTGTGTACGTGCTGGGATGTATCTCTGTCTCTATACGTGTGTGTGTCCGGGAATGTGTCATCTGTCTCTATGCGTGTGCGTGCTGGCATGTATCTACCTGTCTCTGCGCGTGTCCGGGGATGTATCTATCTGTCTCTATGCACGTGCGTGTTCGGGGATGTATCTATCTGTCTCTATGCGTGTGCGTGCCGGGATGTGTCCATCTGTCTCTATGCGTGTGTGAGTTTGTGCCGTGATGTATCTATCTGTCGCTATGCGTGTGCGTGTCCGGGGGTGTATCTATCGGTGCCAAAAATTTTACACAACAAAGGGTTTTCCAGACTTTGGCATTAATCCGGATACAACCTCGGATTCAGGTACGTTCAGATACAGGATCTATGCATATCTCGTAAACTACTGACCCGATTTGGCGCAACTTTTAACACAAAAAAGGGTTCCACCGTAAACTATGATTCCGCAACTTTTGTCGTGATCCGAAAATATGCAGAAAAGCCGAAGAAATTTGCAATGTGTCAAAACGGTAGGTCTATATTGTCCTCAAAATCGGATTGCTTCTGTTTCTCTTTCGCAAACTGCTGGTCCGGAGTCCGGAGTTGATATGCGATCGCTGTTATTTATGTACATTTCGAATCTGGTCACGTATTGGCTCCGGTATTGGTGGCGTGTGTTCAATCTGTGCGTGACGGTATGTATGGCTTGATAGCCCTACTTAGCTCCTTTGACAGTCGCTAAAACAATATTTTTATTGGAAAGGTGAAATATCTACTAAATTACCAAATTAAATAGCTAAATGTAGGCTTATAAAGGTAGTCGGAAAATTCATAGCATTTTAAATCAACCATTTTAGCAGCCAATGCAAGAATCAATTCATATTTCCCCTTTACGACACAACATTCATCCATCCATCCGTCCGCCCCCCGCCCACCCGCCCGCCCACCCACCCACCCATCCATCCCACTATCCATTCGTTCGTTCATTCGCGCGAGCGTGCGTGCGTGCGTTCATTCATTCATTTATCCACCCTCCCTTCATTCGTCCAATAATTCATTCCATCATATTCATTAATTGATTTTCTGTCGATGAAAACTATTTTTTAAAGGCCGTTGAAAAACATTTTGTTGTTAAACTTTAATGTTTTTATTTCAAATTCTGTCTGTAGCACCTGAGTTATATTTGCCTTAGACTAATAAGCATTTGCTTCTCCAGACCGCATCTTGCACACGCTGTGCGCTTTTTTAAACTGACCTTGCTGGAAGCTGTTGTTGTTTTACACAGCAACAGCTTCCAGCAACATTGTTTTAAAAGTGAGTGGGATATTTTAAGAAGGTGTGAGTATTTAATACGAGTTGACGACTCAGCAGTTAGAGGGTGCACATTATGCACGTGTCAATGGGCAGCTGATGAATATATTATCTGCTAATCCTCTGTACTAGCAAACACAAATTGAAAGCTTCCCTCGGGGTGAGAGTGAGGGGGTGCAGGTGGCAAGGCATCACTATTAAGATATATAGGGCAACTGGCAGGTGCATCTGGAAAATTTAAAACGTTTATACTCGTTTGAAATCATATATAGACATACTAGGCATACTCCAATAATGCAACTTTTATCAAAGTACGCGCAGAACTCTTTAAATTAAAACTTAAGTATGTGTCGTTTATTTACTAGATTTCCTATGTTATTTAAATACATTTTGTAGGTCAATGCAAAATTGTGTATACCTATATAACATTTCCGCGGAATCTAATTAAAAAACGGCCGGATTTAAACCAAATTTTAATTGAACGACTCTATGGCAGTCTTCAGAATTTCTACATGTACATAAACCAAGAAAATTAATTGGTAAATCTTTTCGGCGACCATCTTGGATATCAAAGGTTGTTAAATTAATGTAACTATTAACTGCCCGTTCGTCTGTTTAGCCGTCCGTCCATCCACCGCCTCGCCTGCGTGCCCCCCCCCCCCACCACCACCACCCGCCCGCCCACCCGCCCTGCCGCACACATGCACGCACGCACACACACATCCCATCCATCTGCGGATCCATCCGTCCGTCCCTCCATTCAGCCACTAACCACCCATCTATCCCTCCCTCCCTCCGCCATTGCGTCCGTTCATTCGTTTTGCCACCCGTCCGTCAGTCCGTCCATCCATCCATCCATCCATCCAGCCAGCCAGCCAGCCAGCAAGCCAGCCAGCCAGCCAGCCAGCCAGCCAGCCAGCCAGCCAGCTATCCTTCCAACCATCCATCCATCCATCCATCCATCCATCCATCCATACATACATCTATCCTTCCATACATCCATCCACCCGCCCACTCTTTCATTCATTCATTCATTCATTCATTCATTCATTCATTCATTCATTCATTCATTCATTCATTCATTCATTCATTCATTCATGCATGCATGAATCCATCCATCCATCCACCTACATACCGACTTACCTACCCACCTACCCACCCACCCACCCACGCACCCACCCATCCACCTAACTACCTACCTACCGACCTACCTACACACCCACCCGCCCACCCATCCATCCATCTACCTACCTACCGACGTACCTACCCACCTACCCATTCATTCATTCATTCATTCATTCATTCATTCATTCATTCATTCATTCATTCATTCATTCATTCATTCATTCATTCACGTGTATGTGTGCGTGCGTGTGTACCTAATTGAGTGCGTGTGTCTGAGTATGAATGCTATATCTGTCTCGTGTCAATGAACAAAGGTTTCAATGATTAATATATATGAAAAATAATTTATCGGTTCTCTAAACCCTATATTTGGTAGGCCCTTTTTGTGTTCAGGTTGATAGGCATTCATTCAGATATACCTAACGAGCGATAACATGATCTACAGGCACTTGCTCACATTCATTCATCAATACTTATACACTTATGTGACACTTTATTTGTGGTTTGGCCGTAGGCCTAAAACATGTTTAAAGGCATGTCTTTTTTCATGGAGAAGAAACAGGATATCCGTAGAATATGTCAGACAATCTGTTTCTGTTTTGTAGATATGCATTCCTACAACAACAACAACAACAACAACAACAACAACAACAACAACAACAACAACAACCCCGCCGACAACGACGACAACAACAACTGCAAAAACAAAAACATTAACTTAGGCACAAAAGTTATAGTACTTAACTTTATATTGGCAGTATTAATATTGGTTACGATCTGTGAACCATGTTTTAGGAAACACAACCAGATTTCAGTAATAAAATCGTATAGTTAACATAAACAGAGTATCTGTTAGGCGAGCAAATATCAACCATATAGATGAGAACTATTGACAAGAAATCATTAGCATATTCTAAGAAATAGGACCGTACCCATGAATCCGGAACAACAAACGTATTGTCCTAAGGTACATAGCAGTCCTGAAGAGCAGTGTCCAAACCAGACATAGAACTTTCAAATAAGCTGACATTTAGTGAACAGCAATCAGATGGATAATGTAATGCCATTTACCAATGCAGCAATGGTCACAAGCAAATATTTGAGCCGGTAATACAAAAAATATTGGTACCCTTGACGCTAGTGAAAAAGTACCATTGACCAACGGCAGCCATCCCTGTCGTTATTGATGCAACGGATGACATTTACCAACGAGACAATGGTCACAGTCAAAAGTTTGCACGAGGAGATGCAAGAATATTGTTGGCATTGACATTATTGAAAAGTACCAATGATCAATGGGTCAGACATCACTAACACGTTTGCCCAATGGTTTAAGTGGAACAACACTGACATTGACAGAATGGGTCATGGTGAGGTCACAATCAAAGGTTTTGGTGAGGAAATCCAAGAATACTGTTATGATTGACCAACGGGAAACGTACTATTGATCAATGGGGCAGCCATCCCTGACACTATTGTCAAATGATTAAAGTATACTAAAGTAACATTTCTGTCAAATCTTTCAAATTGTTTTAATCCATTAATAACTTACGAAACGACACAGATTATTTTCGCCACAGGGTTCAATACTTAAAAACGCTTTAAAGAGTCAGAGTTATGGCCCTTATTTCAAGGCGTGGCTTCTTCATATCAATAGGGCTAATAGATATTCCCTGAAGGAACATATCTGCTAAATTTGGTTTTAATTCATCAACAATTGACGAAACAAATGTATTTTAAACATAGGTAGCAATAGTTTAAAAGGTCTTAGTGAACCATAGATATGGCTCTTGTGTGGCCTCTTTATATTCATAGACCGAAAGGATATTTGATGGAAGAAACCTATCTGCTAAATTTAGTTTTAATCTATCAATAACTGACGAAAAAAATTCAGGACTTTTTACCTTCTTACGGCTGATTAAGACTGTGGTCGAAGACTTACATCGACTGGTCAATTCTGGCCCTGTTGACTCGGCATTCAGTGAAGATTTCAGATTCGGGAGAAAGGTTGCCTTTCTCTCTACACAGATCATAACCGTAATCATAATCAAAGACTGACACAACTACCTGTAACAATAACGGATATAGATTTATTAAGCTTATACACAACTTTGTAACATGAAGTAATAATTTGATAAGCTTATATAATTATTCAGAAATTAACTTCTGAAATTGACGAAATTAATGCTGTAAATCTAATGATTGATTTTAGGAACATCAGGTGGCTGAATGTTGTCGATTATAAGCGCCGGCTACTTTTATACACAACGATAGATTTAGCCTATGTTGTTTGCATATATTACTTCATTATGGCTCAATCAATCTCCACTTATTGTCTTCAGGACCCTTCCGTCTGCACAATTATGATCCGGGTTGATCCAGAACAATCAGTATCAGTTTGATGACTTTTTGATAGTTAGCAGTATCAAATTGTGTCTGACTTGCTCATCAACTGGAAATGTCAAGCATCATTTTGAATTCCAATCTAACTTGACAAGCTAATGACTAAGCTTCTGTTTTTCATTTATAATGGATAGACCTCAGGGTTCAACCGGTTCCTGTAGAGCAAGCTCCATTACAACCTGACCTCTGATCTGGCACATAATGTATGCCTTATTTGTGAAAAAACCACGAGTGATGACGCGGAGATCCGTGCTTCTGTTGTGAAGATCAGAGAACCGGATTATTAACATATGCATGAACATGAGCCTAGGATAAATCTTAGCTCCATGTCTCAAAACAACGTCTTAAAGAACATCTTACAAGGCATTGAATGCCAGTAAATCTTCCTTAATATGTGTCTGCATCAAATCCGGCAATACTGTGCAGACTTGTACTCAACTCTTTATAAACACTGAGGTCTTATTAGACAGGCGGAAATTAGTCAATAAAATAACACGCTTGTTAACTGGAGCTCAAAGTGGGATTTAATAATAATAGTAATAATAATAAAAATAATAATAATAATAATGAGTATAATAATAATAATAATAATAATAATAATAATAATAATAATAATAATAATAATAATAATGAGTATAATAATAATAATAATAATAATAATAATAATAATAATAATAATAATAATAATAATAATAATAATAATAATGAGTATAATAATAATAATAATAATAATAATAATAATAATAATAATAATAATAACAACAATAATAATAATAATAATAATAATAATAATAATAATAATAATAATAATAATAATAATAATAATAATAATTTACAATGGAGATCGTTATGGGTTGCTAATCTTATTATTACACACACATAGCAACAGCTATTCATATCAATAGCAACAACTATAAGTTATCATTGATTCAATTATATATCCTGCTATTTCAATATCTATACATGAATTACATAAATATAGCAATACTAAGCATACTGCATTGAATGTATTTCATCACATGATTAAATATCATTGAATATTATAATTAGTCGTCGGTAACACCCCTATGTCGAGTTAATATTATAATTAGTCATCGGGAATACCCCTATGTCGAGTTAATATTATAATTAGTCATCGGGAATACCCCTATGTCGAGTTAATATTATAATTGGTCATCGGGAATACCCCTGTGTCGGGTTAATATTATAATTAGTCATCGGGAATACCCCTATGTCGGGTTAATATTATAATTAGTCAAGGGAATACCCCTATGTCGGGTTAATATTATAATTAGTCATCGGGAATACCCCTATGTCGGGTTAATATTATAATTAGTCATCGGGAATACCCCTATGCCGGGTTAATATTATAATTAGTCATCGGGAATACCCCTATGCCGGGTTAACTTAATAATGCTGTGATGGTATTATTATGACGATGCAATGAATAGCCATATATGGGATGACTAGGGTCATTAAGGTCAGGCTCGCCATAACGAAGGCTATCTACAAATAATAGTCGGTTCACGATGGTCCCGAAGGTAGCTAATCTTCAGGTCACATCAAGTCCCCATATTTACAAAATGTATTTTCAACATAAGGTTCAATAGTTTTAAAAATGTTATGCACCAATGTTATGGCCCTTGTTTAAAGGTGTGGCTTCCTATATAGCGTCACAATCATGGTAAGAAAAATGTGTCAATACCATTAAAAACCCGAAGTCCCTTATATATTTCATATTTCAAATTCTCAACAAGCCACGTGTATACTGACTCCAGAAATACTCTTGAGCAGTTTTGTCTATTGTACAAAAATGTTTGATTATGTTAATAAATAGAGTATTGAAAAAGATTACAATATTTTCTTAATTATGTAGTGAAATTCATGTTGTAACCCTGTGAAAAGGCGGAGATGAATTGACCACGCCATACAGTAAAACATGTTTGAAATTTTGGAATATTTGCATGGACAATGCCATATCTTTATTCTAATCGTGTAAAAAAATTTAATTTTGTTTATTTAATTTATTACTAACACACAGAATACCTCATATAAACTTTAACAGAAATTTATATCTTACTTGATATAGATTGTTAGTCTTGAAACCATCCTACAAAGTCCACAGTTTAATTTTTAATGACTATCATACATTTGTGTTGGAGTGGACATAATATTGAACTCCAAGTATGGCGAATTCCAAGGCTTTCTGTGCTAGTGTGTCGTCTGGCTGTAGCCGAACTAAACAGAAAAGTATAATATGGTACAGGGACACAGCCACATGGACACGCCAACACAAATTGGACAGGCATAGAGACACACGCACACACAGACGCATCTGCATCGTGGACGTGCACACGAACGCAGGCAGACGGTTGACAATAGCCACGCCCAGACACGCCCACGCGACGACTACGGAATACGCTGAATGAAGGACACGCCCAGTGACACGTGCCAAACTAGAACGGACAGGCCGCGAGCCTTACAGCAATAATGGACAAATATAGGCCTATGCATAGATTATTAATAGACACGCCCACAATGGAACAATCACTTGTTGTGAGAGTGTATTTGTGATTGACCGTAAAGATACTGGTTAAAGAAGAGGGCAAGTTGCCATTGTGGAAGTCTCTTAAAATTGTGTATAATTGGAGCCTTCCAATGTCCTCGAGTTTTAGAATTTTTACTACTTTAAAGATATCCTGGCCACCTGCTGTTTGTGTAAATAATTTAATTGATTGCTTTTGTAGTGATTTCGTTTTTTTTAGTTTAGCCTCAGATGTGTTAGTCCAGATAGCATTACAGTAAGTGACATAGGAAGTATCATTGTGCAGTACAGATTAAAAATAATATTCGGTGTTAGACTAGACTAGACTAGAATCTGGAATGATATGTGTAAACTATATGTTTAAGAAAGTTCGGTAAACGAGTCATCATTAATAGAATACAGCATTGTGTCATCCATTCCATCTATCTCCGCCAGAAGGAAGATCCCGATCGGTACGCAGGTTGAGACGGTGGTGAGCTAAATCCCCATAAGAACCAACCACGCGACCACCCGTCTAAATCCCCATAAGAACCAACCACGCGACCACCCGTCTTATTTACCGGTATACCATAATAACCTACATGGACTAAGTCAAGCTAATTACAAAAAGTAACCGGAAATACGAGTTTTCTGAACTGATAAATATATTGTAGTATTGATATAAATGCAGTAATAAAGCTATGTATGAAATATGGTTACTATAAGCCTGATAGTTTAGCTGTAGCAGACCTAAATAGTTTTAAAAAGTTACCCAAAACTGCCAACGACGAGCTAAAAATGAAATATATTTTGCTAAAATAGTTTATTCAGTTTATGGTTGTGCATCAAAATCTGGTCATATTTTGTCACTTGTTCTGAAAATGGCAATTTCTATTTTTTTGGGGGAATCACTCCGACTTTTCTAAAGCCACCAAATACAGATTACAGATAATCTTGTTTATTAACCTACGAATGAGCCAGCACCTTACAATTTGCCTTCAAATCCAGAAAGCACCTAGGTATTCAGAGAGCATGGTCATCTCCATGTTCTAGCCACAACACAGGCATGGCAGGTGATTGAAAACTGGAACATCTGTGTTATGAATTTAGTAGTCAGCAATTTGACAAATCTAGTGAAATTCTCCACAACTAGTTATACGCTTCAATTCACTTTTCCAGAGTATCCGTCAATGATCTGGCGTCATATGACTTCATACTCAGCTAAGCTGCGTGTAGGATAACGTCATAAATTACTCTAGTAATAGAGTCTTTAACTCTTAATAATCCGAGACGTTGTACGAATTGTATGTCTCTACTATTTAATAAACATGATGTTGAATATTTTGAAACTAATTTGACTGGGCGATGCTGCTGCCATAGGCAGCAATAGTACCCAGTCAAATGAGTTTCAAAATATGCAACAGCTTACCTGCAAAGTTTGATGGAAATTGAGTCAGGGAGTTCAGAGATTGATCGAGCCAAACACGAGCGAGGAGTGGGTGGAGCTTAGCTAGAGATGGGCGTGGCATTGCAAAAAATTGAAAAGTCCATTCTCGTGTTATGTTGCTCTTACTTCAACGTTCTTAGTACACTACTATAACTGTGAATGAGTTAAAAAGGTAAACAATATTTATAGTCAGCATCATGGTTAGATTATGGATAAAACGATATCAGGAATCAGAGTTTTGTAATTATGGTGGTCAACCATACAATGGCCACTCCAACTCATCTCGTGTGCGTGCGTGAGTATATACGCGCGCGCGCGTGCGTGCGTGCGTGCGTGTGTGTGTGTGAGTGTGAGTGTGAGTGTGTGTGTGTGTGTGTGTGTGTGTGTGTGTGTGTGTGTGTGTGTGTGTGTGTGTGTGTGTGTGTGTGTGCGCGCGCGCGTGTTACTACAGCATTAACATGTCAAATACTGTGATGTATATCAACAAAGGGCAGTGTCTCTTATAAGTAATTGTGTGTGGTTAGAAAATAATATTAAAATACATGTATGCATGTTCCTTAAAATCGAGCTTGTACTGAGTATTATTAACAGAATGGCTGTTCATTTAATTTAGCAACGAATTTTTTTAATTTAGTAATCAATTGCCATCATCTCAGTACAAACGAAGTATACACTGGTCAAAGTTGCAACTTCTCTGTATGAGAGTGGACAATTATTGTAAGCACAATTAACAGCCTCTAACAATGTAATTATCATGTTTATTGCATATTTGCTTGTTTCATAGCCGTACTTTTACCAATATATTTGTGTTACAAGCAGACAAAATATCATCAAATAGGAGATAATACCCATATATTTGTACATGTGTTGGAGTAGACATTGGTTGACAGAAATCTCCTAGGGTGTAATGATATTTGATTATCAGTCTCCGACAACTGAATAGTTATTTCAAATTGCCGTATAGTGTCAGTGTTGGGATTAATTTCTGATATAAAGCTGTCTAAATTGCCTTACTATTTTTCATGAGCAGCCTTCTTTTAAAGAGGCAAGTATATTTTTCTCTTAGACGGAAAGTAAATAGATATTTGAATGGGCCGATATTTCACACTGAATTGTTTGATTTGTATATTTTTTCAGCTGCGATATAGATACATGGCATACATGTGCTATTTAAATGTGATGTTATGCTTTTAAATAAAACTGCTGATTATATTCTGTGTTAAATCGATACATTATTAGAATGACACGTACCAAATATGGCAAAGATGATGAAGCAATGTGTTTTATTTACGTACTTCCTATTAGTATGTGTTTTTGTACATTTCTAGATTGCCTCATACCCCACACTTAAAATAGCAAAGGCCATAGCTTTGCTGTTTGTGGACGTGGCCACTTAATATTTATAGCTCAAATAGATATTGTCTAATAGAACATGTCAACCAAATTTGGTTTTAATCCATCGATCAATAACGAAACATGCTGCAAAAGTGGGCGTGGCTATTTCAAATTTCTAGCATAAAAATATTATGTAAAAGAACATACCTGCTTAATTTGGTTTTAATTCTTCAACATATATGGGTGAAATTGTTGACAGACAAATCGCGATTGCATAGGTTCACCTAGGTGAGCTAAAAAGACGGGTTAGGATAGTAGGCAATGAATGACAGCCGAACCATATTGGGTCTCCAGCCAACTTCCCAGAATGCACTGCGCTTACTACCGTTTAACGTTAACCGGAACCTATACACATAAGTCCCACTGCGCTACCTGTAAATCCTTCTGATCCACTTTCTTCAATGGAGAGATCCGATCTATCACTCAAGTATATGGCATTATAATTAATTACGTCACAGGTATGCTGACGTCACAATCATAATGCATAATGCATGCCGTATCTACACATAAGTCCAACTGCGTTACCTGTAAGTCCTTCTGATCCACTTTCTCCAATGGAGAGAGCCGATCAGTCACTAAAGATTTAAAGGCTTAATATTTAATCTAAGATTTTAACAATCAAACATGGATCTTCCATCATCTTTATTACAAATATATGAACACATGTGACTGGCGAATGAAAACATTTGGTCTGACAAAATAAACCTCACAAACAGGCTTTCGCTCTGAAATTAAAGGATGATATCCACAATTTTGAAACGAATCCAATATCTCCCATTGGCTGCCATGTTAACGAGCACCTGTAGGATAACACCACCGAGATCTGGTCATACTAAAGCAGTGTACAAAGTCGTACCAAATTTGAAATCAATCTGATATCTTTTGTAGAATTCGCCAAGAACCACATGCTAAGTAATTATAAGCTGACATTTGGCTTTTGCAGACGACAGTACAGTCTTATCTTTGTTCCATATACTCTTGATTATCGAGTCTCATGTTATGAAATTCTGACTATAAGACCATGATTTAGTTTATTATTATTATTATTATTATTATTATTATTATTCAGATCAAGACGTGGAAGCAATTCCATCCCTTCATATTCTACTGATGGTGAGTGTTATATGACATAATGCAAGACTAGAAACTAATGTTATTTGTAATGCTATGTCTGGCCTTAGATCTCAACACTTCCAGTTATGATCCTCTAAGATCAGCCTCAACCTGGTAACCATTCATGAGTATAGGAAAACCGCCCACCTGCTTATCATGTATGGAATCGTGGTGATTTCGGATTCTGGTTTCAATCTAGATCCATTGTACAAGTTTGCCATATCCATTTCCTCTGATGATTCAATCTCTCCATTGCCATCAACCCTGTGAAGCTGTCCTCTCCACGTCCTCTGATGATTCAATCTCTCCATTGCCATCAACCATGTGAAGCTGCCATGTCCATGTCCTTTGATGATGCAATCTCTTCATTGCCATCAACCCTGTGAAGCTGCCATCTCCATGTCCTTTGATGATGCAATCTCTTCATTGCCTTCGACCCTGTGAAGCTGCCCTCTCCACGTCCTCTGATGATGCAATCTCTCCATTGCCATCAACCATGTGAAGCTGCCATCTCCATGCCCTTTGATGATGCAATCTCTTCATTGCCTTCAACCATGTGAAGCTGTCCTCTCCACGTCCTTTGATGATGCAATCTCTTCATTGCCATCAACCCTGTGAAGCTGCCATCTCCACATCCTCTGATGATTCAATCTCTTCATTGCCATCAGCTCTGTGAAGCTGCCATCTCCATGCCCTCTGATGATTCAATCTCTTCATTGCCCTGTGAAGCTTTCCAATACTTGTTGTAACGTATCGACTAAGAGTAGCTTCCACATTTTCGCTGCCATATGCTGTACCATATGGGAAGTGTTCACCTAAGTTTTCCTATAGCTATTCGAGGAAGCATCTCTCATGAGCTCGTGTGAATTCCCACCCCGTCCTTACTATTTAAGGTCACAGAAAAAGTTGTAAAATATTAGTTCAGGGAACGCACAACATCCATGTAATTTACTGACTCGTTGTATGTCATTGATGGCCATCTATGGATCAGCTGGATAATCGGACCTCCTAGTCATCATTTGCACACCTCAGTAATAGGTGCAAAGGATATTCATCTATTTTGTTTAAAATACAATCACTAATCAAGGAGACAAAGTACACTTAGCGCAACACATTAAACTCCAAACCTTTGTATATATTAATAGATAAATAAATAAACAATTCTGTTTTCTAATTCTTTACAGGCAGTAGTGCTACATCTTCCATCAATTCCCGGAGATCGCTGTCAGATAGTCTGTCTGGGTCAGACACCGATTCGGCGATTCAGAGTGACCCCTACAGACTGACCATGCATCTGGAAGTTGATCCTCACGAGTCAGGACCCATGTATGATTTGTGCCAACCAGTATTTGAATGGGTCGATGCAGATCTTAAAATTCTTAAGATAACAGAACGTGACGAACATTCTCAAGACATGCTCAATGCCAACAGATGTTGCGGAAACAATTCTTCGGTTTCCAGGGAAACTGACCACACACAGTGCAAAAACACCTCAATGACTATCAGTTTAATTCCGTCCTTAGCCATTACGGTGTTTCTTCGAGAGGAGGACGTCTCAGGATCGGACAGAATTAGTTTACTAAGGAGACATTTTGAGCGTAGTCCATGGCGATTACATCATACAGAAAGAATTCCAGAACAAAGATGGCTTAATACATATTTGCATAATAGTCCTGATTTGTATACACTCTCCGATGACTTACCTCTCTGGGGAATAAGACAGGTGCATTTTGGGAAGGAACACATTCGATTTGTTCTATATACAAGCGATGAAAACTGGAACAAAATGGTGAAATTCTATCAGGTTTTAATAGGTGCTGAACCAGAATGGCAAAGACCGGATTTTTGTCTCTTAACAACTCTACACACAAATCCAAATTACGATGTGCAGTTTGCACTCAAACGAACACCAGACGAATATAGACCACACCCAGTTGATTCTGCGATGATGCAGTTCCGCATACCGGAGGTGACGGATATTATAAACTCAATTCCAAATCTTTGTACCCCGATTTCAGACACTAGATGGGAGACAACTGATCATGACGGAAACAGAGTTATTTTGCAAGTTACAGGGAATATGTCTCAGAACATAGCCGCTAAATACAATGTAACCGAGGACATTGGTTTGTGTGAGACCGGCTTTTATATATAACACACCATAAAGAAACTACAATCAAAACCTTTTAAAAAGCGTTCCTTTTCTGGGGTGTGTGATGCGGGTTCTATTGGTTAAAATGTATCGGATCTTAAAAAAATAACAGGATTTAACGGCAGTGCCCTTGATTTATTTTGATGAGCTTTAGCACATAAATGTGCTTCATCATGCCCCAGTGGTACTTCATCATGTCCTGATGGGGCTTCATCATGTCCTGATGGTGCTTTATCATGTCCTGATGCTGCTTCATCATGTCCTGATCGTGCTTCATCATGTCCTGATGCTGCTTCATCATGTCCTGGTGGTGCTTCATCATGTCCTGATCGTGCTTCATCATGTCCTGATGCTGCTTCATCATGTCCTGATCGTGCTTCATCATGTCGAGATGGTGATTCATCTTGTCCTGGTGGTGCTTCATCATGTCCTGGTGCTGCTTCATCATGTCCTGATGCTGCTTCATCATGTCCTGATCGTGCTTCATCATGTCCTGATGGTGCTTCACCATGTCCTGATCGTGCTTCATCATGTCCTGATCGTGCTTCATCATGTCCTGATGCTGCTTCATCATGTCCTGGTGGTGCTTCACCATGTCCTGATGGGGCTTCATCATGTCCTGATGGTGCTTCATCATGTCCTGATGGTGCTTCATCATGTCCAGATGGTGATTCATCATGTCCTGATGGTGCTTCATCATGTCCTGATGGTGCTTCATCATGTCCTGGTGGTGCTTCATCATGTCCAGATGGTGCTTCATCATGTCCTGATCGTGCTTCATCATGTCCTGGTGGTGCTTCACCATGTCCTGATGGGGCTTCATCATGTCCTGATGGTGCTTCATCATGTCCTGATGGTGCTTCATCATGTCCAGATGGTGATTCATCATGTCCTGATGGTGCTTCATCATGTCCTGATGGTGCTTCATCATGTCCTGATGGGGCTTCATCATGTCCTGGTGGTGCTTCACCATGTCCAGATGGTGCTTCATCATGTCCTGGTGGTGCTTCATCATGTCCTGATGGTGCTTCATCATGTCCTGATGTGGCTTCATCATGTCCTGATGGGGCTTCATCATGTCCTGGTGGTGCTTCACCATGTCCTGATGGTGCTTCATCATGTCCTGATCGTTCTTCATCATGTCCTGATCGTGCTTCATCATGTCCTGGTGGTGCTTCACCATGTCCTGATGGGGCTTCATCATGTCCTGATGGTGCTTCATCATGTCCTGATGGTGCTTCATCATGTCCAGATGGTGATTCATCATGTCCTGATGGTGCTTCATCATGTCCTGATGGTGCTTCACCATGTCCAGATGGTGCTTCAGCTTGTCCTGGTGGTGCTTCATCATGTCCTGATGGTGCTTCATCATGTCCTGATGCTGCTTCATCATGTCCTGATGGTGCTTCATCATGTCCTGATGGTGATTCATCTTGTCCTGGTGGTGCTTCATCATGTCCTGATGGTGCTTCATGCCCCGGTGGTACTTCATCATGTCCTGGTGGTGCTTCACCATGTCCTGATGGTGCTTCACCATATCCTTGTGGTGCTTCATCAGGTCCAGATGGTGCTTGATGTCCTGGCGGTGCTTCATCAGCTCCTGGTGGTGCTTCTTCATATCTTTGTGGTGCTTCATCATGTCCTAATGGTGCTTCATCAGATCCTGGTGGTGCTTCATCATGTCCTGGTGATGCTGCCTTATGTCCTGGTGGTGCTTCATCAGGTCCAAATGGTGCTTGATGTCCTGGTGGTACTTCTTCAGATCCTTGTGGTGCTTCATCATGTCCTAATGGTGCTTCATTAGATCCTGGTGGTGCGTCATCATGTCCTGGTGATGCCGCATTATGTCCTGGTGGTGCTTCACCATGTCCAGATGGTGCTTCATCATGTCCTAAGGGTGCTTCATCAGATCCTGGTGGTGCTTCATCATGTTCTGGCGCTGCTGCATTATGTCCTGATGGTGCTTCATCATGCTCTGGTGGTGCTTCATCATGTCCTGATGGAGCTTCATCTTGTCCTGGTGGTGTTTCATCATGTCATGATAGTGCTTTATCAGATCCTGGTGGTGCTTCATCATTTCCTGATGGTACTTCATCACATCCTGATGGTGCTTCATCATGTCTTGATAGTACTTCATCAGGGCCTGATGGTGCTTCATGTTCTGATGATGCTTCACCATGTCCTGATGGTTCTTCATCATGTCCTGGTGGTGCTTCATCATGTCCTGATGGTGCTTCATCATGTCCTGATGGTTCTTAATCTTGTCCTGGTGGTGCATATCCTGATGGGGTGCTTCATCATGTCCTGATGATGCTTCATCATGTCCTGATGGTGCTTCATCGTGTCCTGATGATGCTTCATCATTTCTTGATGGTGCTTCATCAGAGCCTGATGGAGCTTCATCATGTCCTGAGGGTGCTTCATCAGATCCTGATGGTGCTTCATCACGTCCTAATGGGGCTTCATCAGGCCCTGATGGTGCTTCATCATGTCCTGATGGTGCTTCATCTTGTCCTGGTGGTGCTTCATGATGTCTTGGTGATGGTTCACCATGTCCTGGTGGTGCTTCATCAGGTCCTAGTGGTGCTTCCGATCCTGGTGGTGCTTCATCCTGTTATGGTGGTGCTTCATCACGTCCTAATGGGGCTTCATCAGGCCCTGATGGTGCTTCATCACATCCTGGTGGTGCTTCATCTTGTCCTGGTGGTGCTTCATTATGTCCTGGTGGTGCTTCATCATGTCCTGATGGTGCTTCATCATGTCCTGATGGTGCTTCATCTTGTCCTGATGGTGCTTCATCAGGTCCTGGTGGTGCTTCATCAGGTCCTGGTGGTGCTTCATCATGCCCGGGTGGTGCTTCATCATGTAAAGGTAGTGCTTCATCATGTCCTGATGGTGCTTCATCATGTCCTGCTGGTGCTTCATCATGTCCTGGTGGTGCTTCATCATGTCATGGTGGTGCTTCATCAGGTCCTGGTGGTGCTTCATCATGCCCTGTTGGTGCTTCATCATGTCCTGGTGGTGCCTCATCATGTCCTGATGGTGCTTCATCATGTCCTGATGGTGCTTCATCATGTCCTGGTGGTGCTTCATCATGTCATGGTGGTGCTTCATCATGTCATGGTGGTGCTTCATCATGCCCTAGTGGTGCTTCATCAGGTCCTGGTGGTGCTTCATCATGCCCTGTTGGTGCTTCATCATGTCCTGGTGGTGCTTCATCATGTCCTGGTGGCGCTTCATCAGGTCCTGGTGGTGCTTCATCAGGTCCTGGTGGTGCTTCATCAGGTCCTGGTGGTGCTTCATGTCCTGGTGGTGCTTCATCATGCTATGGTAGTGCTTCATCATGTCAAGGTGGTGCTTCATCATGTCTTGGTGGTGCTTCATCATGTCCTGGTGGTGCTTCATCATGTCCTGGTGGCGCTTCATCAGGTCCTGGTGGTGCTTCATCAGGTCCTGGTGGTGCTTCATCAGGTCCTGGTGGTGCTTCATGTCCTGGTGGTGCTTCATCATGTCCTGGTGGAGCTTCATCATGTCCTGGTGGCGCTTCATCATGTCCTGGTGGTGCTTCATCAGGTCCTGATGGGGCTTCATCAATCATGTCCTGGTGGTGCTTCATCATGTCCTGGTGGTGCTTCATCATGTCCTGATGGTGCTTCATCAGGTCCTGGTGGTGCTTCATCTGTCCTGGTGGTGCTTCATCACGTCCTGGTGGTGCTTCATCTTGCCCTGGTGTTGCTTCATCAGGTCCTCATGGTGCTTCATCCGGTCCTGGTGGTGCGTCATCAGGTCCTCATGGTGCGTCATCATGTCCTGATAGTGCTTCATGTTCTGATGGTGCTTCTTCAGGTCCTGGTGGTGCTTCATCATGTCCTGGTGGTGCTTCATCCTGTCATGATGAAGGACATTTATGTGCAAAGTCTTGTCCAGATAAACAAAGTTAGTCTTAAAAGATACTACTTTTCAATCCTGTGATTAATATCAACAGACTAACACCACCTTTAAATATCTTAAAAATGTGCAATCTTCTGATTCATCAAGTCACATGGCACCACGCTCACACCATAGAGAAAACAAGAGGCCCAAGGGCCTGTAACGTTCACATGGACCATTAGCATTTCAAACATTTACATTTAAACATACACGATCTTTAAATTTAGAAATGACACAAAATAACAATTCTCATAAATTTTCAGTGATTCAACCAATTATAGCCGAGTTATCACTCGGAAACCTATTTTCAAGATGGCTGCAAGTGGCTGGAGTTTCAAAGTTATCATCCGGAAACCACTGACACCCAGTGAAATTCCTAGATAGCCTCTCAAATTTGACAAATCAATTCTCCCTTGATATGGTGATGCCTACTATCATAAGATGGTTCCGCTGATGGTTCGTTGAAATTGTGACAACAAGGAGTAGTGTTTTAAGATTTCAATTTTTTTTTTAGAAACAGATAGCCGCCAGAAAAACTGACCAATCTGTTTTAAAGGATTCCATAAATCTTTTTGGATAATCCAAGATGGTAACGAAAAGCACTTCACCATACGATCTTTCCAGCGAAATTTGATTAAAATCTGCAAAGGAGATGCACTTTAAAGAATTTCTGAATAATTTTCAGAAAATTCAAGATGGCTCCCAAAAAATTTACGAGTTAAAATTCTCGTGTGATAAGTAAGTCTATCGCCATAGGTTAGTTCCACCCAATTTTCATTGAAATTAGGCAATTAATGAGTAGCGTGTTCATGGTAAAATAAAAATTGGCCACTGGAAAATTGACTAATCAATGTTCTGAATAGAGGCTTTGGAGCATATCAACATAAGATCCTCCCCGCCAAATTTGGTTAAAATCTACAACATCAAACAAACCACACGCAGAAGCAAGTACACCCAGCACAACACGCACCAACAGAGAGACGCCACAGACCACCGCTGTTGCCAACACCTCAACCAGCACAAAGACAACACACACAGCAAAACCCACATACATACACAAGACCACAAACACCACAGAACAACCAAACCACAACTCAATGGTTTAGACCTACACAGCTCAAACAGCAACCACAGATCAACACAGAGAGACAACCGAGGAGTAACCCACTTCCCCTGCCAAAAAACGGGGGAGCACCACACATACAGAACAAACCACATTCACCACAAACCACCTTCAAACCAGGGCAAGTTGGACCAAAACAAACATCACAAACCAACCGCCACTACACAAACAACCGACACTTTGTAATACCCTACTCAAGACAACCACCTCCCATCCACCACGCACATCCATCACCACCAAGAGAGCAGATGTACCTTCCCAGAACACAACCTATCACACACTCAACACACCAACCCAGAACCCAACCCATCCAAACAACATCACAGACAAGTACAAGCACACCACAAACCAAATCATATGCCGAAGCCATAAAACAATCCAAAAACAAAAATGTGAAAAAACTACTCTTAGAAATAATCGGCCAATTAGACGTTTAACATCAGGTACACAACTACAAAAACGCAGAAAACAACGCATCATCAACAAACAAAAAACAACACCAGATATTGTCGTTAACCTGTCCAACCACAAACTTACCAAAACAGAAAATTCCGTTCTAAACAAAGGCCTTTCATTTGTACCCACACCACACCACATATCACCAGACACACAAATACATTGCATAGATCAATTCATCAGGAAGTTAGAATGCAAATACTACTTTTACAGCAACAACCTTGAAAAACCCACAGCACAATCCAAATTCAAACTACCCTCAGAATGGAGACCAAGCACAACACCCAATGCCATCAACAAACTCCGGTCATCACTCACCAAGCTTATCACCAAACCACCCGACAAGTCACCACGATCCAACATCACACACCATGAGAAAACAGCCCTCAAAACATTAGCTAATAACACAAACATAGTCATCAGACCAGCAGACAAAGGCTCCGCAAT
This sequence comes from Chaetoderma sp. LZ-2023a, assembly GCA_034401795.1. Taxonomy (NCBI): domain Eukaryota; kingdom Metazoa; phylum Mollusca; class Caudofoveata; order Chaetodermatida; family Chaetodermatidae; genus Chaetoderma; species Chaetoderma sp. LZ-2023a. The sequence goes on from CM067368.1 coordinate 1,608,636, forward strand.
AGTCATTCTCAACAAAACAGACTACATTGCAGAAGTACACAGACAACTTACAGATGTCGCATACTACACCAAACTCAGTGAAAATCCCACTTTAGAATATAAAGACACCATAGATGCATACATTAACGAACTTCTAATCACCGGAGCCATCACAGGACAGACACACAGATATCTCACCGAATTCAAAGTCAGAACTCCGCGCATCTACATTAACCCTAAGATACACAAAGGCAAAATACCTCCACCCGGACGCCCGATTGTATCCAACTGCGATGGCCCCACGTCACGCATTAATGAATTCACAGACCACCTACTAAAAGACACGGAAAATGATATCCCAAATCTACTACGAGACACCACTGCATTCATCCACCATATAGAAAACACTACAGTGGATGCTGGCTCAATCCTATGCACAATGGATGTCAGATCACTATACACAAACATCCCACACGAAGAAGGCATACAGAAACACAAACAACAATAACCACACACCTGCACACATCTACCCAGACGAATTGGCCCAAATAATGAGATACATTCTTACAAAAAACAGCTTCCAATTCAATGAAGACTACTACATACAAACACATGGAACAGCCATGGGAGCCAAGTTTGCTGTCAAATATGCTAACATTTACGTGTACACCATAGTAAGCAGAATGTTATCAACATGGATGGGCAGCACTCCATCTCACTTAGTTAGATACATAGATGACATATTTTTCATTTGGAACACCAGTGAGAACGAACTACTTGAATTTCACGCACACATGAATAAAGAGCATCCCACAATAAAATTTGACTTGAAATATTCAACGGAAAAAATCCCATTTTTGGACACAATGGTATACAAGGAAGATAACAAACTTAAATTGGACCTATACAGAAAACCTACAGACAAACAACAGTATCTTCACAAACAATCAAGCCACCCTAAAAACACAAAACATTCCATAATCTACAGCCAAGCATTAAGATACAAACGCATCATCACAGATCCTACTAGATTAAAACAACGCACACAGGAACTCACAGATGCATTCATCCACCGGGGATACAAAGAGACAGAAATTAAAGCCATCATAGAAAAAACCGAGAACACACAGAGAGAAGACATTCTTTACAAACAACCCACACAAAAACAGCCTAGGCCAGCTTGCATACTACAATACCACCCATCATTAGAACACATAGGCAAATCCATTCGAACCTACTGGGAAAAGTACATCTTGTCTTCACCAATCTTAGCACCAATTTTTCCCAACTACCCAGTAGTAGCATTCAAGAAAAATAAAAGCATTAGGGACCACCTAGTCCACTCTAGCCTAATTAAAATAAAAAATCCAGATGCTAACAACAAGATCGTACCGACACCAAATGACACTCACGACATAGTAGGGACACTCCGACAATGCAACAACAACAATTGCATCACATGCAAACAATACATGAACACTGCTGACAAATTCACCAGTTTCGTCACTGGTAAAGACTACAAAATCAACACACAAATGAGCTGCAATACCACCAACATTATTTACCTCATAGAATGCAAACAATGCAGCTCTCAATACATAGGAGAAACAAGTCAAACACTCAGCAAACGACTCACACAACATATCCATGCAATCCGACACCAAACAGACACGAGAATCTCATGGCATTTCAACCATCCAAGACATTCTATGAAAGACATCACGATAAGACCAATTGAAAGAATTTTTACAGATAACAAAAAACTAAGATTAAACAGAGAACACTACTGGATCAAAGAACTCAAAACGATGCACCCGTTCGGAATAAACAAAAAAGGATAACACACTCACTCACTCACCCACCCACCCGCCCACCTACCCACCCACCCACCCACTCACTCACTCACTCACTCACTCACTCACTCACTCACTCACTCACACATAGGAGGTTTGACGGAAGTTTGCAGACTGGCAGGTATGCATAGGTAACTATGTAAATACCTGGGTCGGCGTTTTTAAATACTTAGGCAGTTTAGATGTTTTAATTAAAGGATTTGCAGAAAATTTTGTGATAATCCAAGATGGCCACAGAAAAAAATGGAGCAATCAAAATTCTGAATAATAGAAGTTCTGAAACCTACCCCAATAAGATCCTTCCTGCCAAATTTGATTAAAATCCCACAAACCGGTTTCAGAACTGATGTTTTAAATGATTTCCCTGATAATTTTGGGAAAATCCAATATGGCCACTAAAACAAGAGGCCCAAGGAGCCTACCTGGAAAATTGGCATGTGAGTTTGGTGTATATAAATCTTTTAAATGTTTTGCTGGAATCTTTCGGAAGATCCAAGATGGCCACCAGAAAAATGTATCAATCAAAATTCTGTATACAAGTTCAGAACCCTGCTACACTAGGGTCCTTCCAGCCGAGTTTGGTTGAAATCGACCAAGTAATTAATGAGTAGGCTTTTAACTGATTTCTCAAAATCTTTGGAAAATCCAAGATGGCCACTGGAAACTTGAACAATCAAAATTCTGTATAACAATTCTGAAGCTTACCACCCTAGGCTCTTTCCAGCCAAGTCCTAGGTTTTATAAAACGTTTACCAGAAATTCTCAAAACGTCTCCTTAACTGCTTGTGCAATTTCAAGCAAACTTTTTATAAAATCTAAGATTTTAACCCAAACAAGAGGCACAAGAAGCTCACCTGGACTACTAGCATTTGCATGTAAATAGGGATGCGATCGATCTCAAAGAAAACGAGAGCCCCATAAACGGCGCATAATAACCCACCCTGATGACAAACCAATGAATGAGAGCTTTCAGAAAATAGCGATTTCTTCCTCAGACCTATATCTGTTATCATCTGAAGTTTCAGTGATCTGCTAAACGGGCATGGAGTTAGTGTCCAGAAACCAATTTTCAAGATGGCCGCCAGTGGCTGCTTGCCATATTGGATTTCGGATCATCTATTTCAATAGGTTTCCTCCTCAGATGAAATGGAGGAAATGGAGTTGTCATTTGGAAACCTATTTTCAAACTGGCCGCTGGTAGCCATATTAGATTTAGGATCATCATCGATTTCAATAAGTCTATTTCTCAGACCTAGTCCAGTCATCCTATGAAGCTTCAAATCAATTCAATAAATAGTAATGGAGTTATCATTCAGAAACCAATTTTCAAGATGGCCGCCAGTGGTTGGCGGCCATGTTTGATTTCGGTTTAGCGTCAATTTCTATAGGTTTCTTCCCCAGACCTAATCCAATAACTCTATGAAGTTTCAAAGCAATGCAATAAGCGATAACAGAGTTATCATTCGGAAACCAATTTTCAAGATGGGCGATGGTGGCTGGCGGCCATCTTGGATTTCGGATCATCTTCTTCCCCAGCCCTAGTCCAACCATCTTATGAAGTTTCAAACCAATCTGACAAATAGGAGTCCAGTTATTGTCCAGAAACTACTCTGCCGCCTGCACGCACGCTCGCCCCTGCGGACAGCACCATTGCATAACACCCCGACATATTTTTCCGCGGGGTATAAAAATAGGAAATGGATCAATGCAGTGTGTCAATCAGTCCTTCTTGACATAGAAATTGTCATGCTCTCTTAAACCAATTAACCTTTTAATTGGCAGGCAAATCAAAAAGCTTATGCAATTATCGTGACAAGAAAATGGATTTGTTAAAAATTTACCACTGCGATAACTGGCTCAGTAACTGAGCCAGTTATTCCAGCGATAATTTTTTTTAATTTGTCTCCAAGATCTGCAAATGATCATTCACTAAGAACAAATTTCGATTTTCTTGACCAATGCAAAATTATAGAATTTCCTATAAATCTGGTTAGCAAAAAATAGGATTTCCTATAAAAATAGGAGAAATCTCATCCATGTATACATGATGGAAATTTTCGTGTTTTGACAATTTTCAGTACATTTTACATTACATTAAAGATTTTCACCCAGAAAATTAATTGACCAATCAAAATTCTACATAGACATTCTGAAGCTTAGCCCTCTAGTACTTTCAGGAAAATTAGGTTGAAATCCGCCAAGCAGTTAATGAGTAGCGTTTAAAAAATTCCCAAGTAACCGTTTCATAAAATCTAAGATTTTCACCCAAACACGAGGCCTAAGGATCTGTGACGCTCAGCTGAGCCATTAGAATTTAAACTATTTGCATTTAGATAGATATGATAAATTATTTTCAGAAAATGCATGACAGCCCCAAAAGATCGACCAATCAATCTTCTGAATAGCAGTTCTGGGGCCTGCCACCATATCGTCCTTCTAACCAAATTTGTTTGAAATCCGTTGATCATCTGATAAATTGTTCATAAAATTTATGATTTTTCAGCCAAAAACTTTATGAATCAATAAAATTTCTAGAGCCTACCACAACAGGATCCTACAAGTCAAATAGGTCTAAAACTTAGGCAATAGGTTTATGGATGGACTAATGGATGATGGAAGGATGACGGATGGTTGCCATGGGGATAAGCTCACTTGGCCATTCTGGCTAGATGAGCTAAAGCTATTTTTGTTCAGTGCATCGCTGCTTCTGTGTACAGGACTAGATAACATGTTCCAGTGTCTCCTGTTTATCATTTGTGTGCAAGTCTATAACGTTATCACACGAAAAAAATTTCTAAATGATTTCTTAGCAGGCCTATTAGATTTTGTACTAGGACCATTGATATGAACCATCCCACACATAATTAATTCATATAGAGTTATCAAATGGACTACCCAGACAAAACTTTGAATAAAACAAGACCCAAATCACTCACCTGGAACATAGGAATTTCAACTAGACAGGTCATCGCCTATAAGTAGAACCCTAAGTTTTGGCCAGAACTGCGACAAGAACAAAGATTATCTTACCAAATCTGGTTAAAATCGGTCAAGTGGTTCTCGAGAATTCAAGATGGCCACCGGCTAAATTGGCTGAACATGTTTGTTTGAACAAACTTGGATCTGTGACTCTGGATACTTTCTGCCAATCAGCCCACTGACCCTCAGGAAGAAAACACCACCAGGACAAGATGAAGCACCATCAGATGATGAAGCACCACCAGGACAAGATGAAGCACCACCTGATCAGCCCAGTGACCCTCAGGAAGAAACCACCACCCGGACAAGATGAAGCACCATCAGGACAAGATGAAGCACCATCAGGACAAGATGAAGCACCATCAGGACAAGATGAAGCACCATCAGGACAAGATGAAGCACCATCAGGACAAGATGAAGCACCATCAGGACAAGATGAAGCACCATCAGGACAAGATGAAGCACCATCAGGACATGATGAAGCACCACCAGGACATGATGAAGCACCACCTGATCAGCCCAGTGACCCTCAGGAAGAAACCACCACCAGGACAAGATGAAGCACCATCAGGACAAGATGAAGCACCACCTGATCAGCCCAGTGACCCTCAGGAAGAAACCACCACCAGGACAAGATGAAGCACCATCAGGACAAGATGAAGCACCACCAGGACATGATGAAGCACCACCTGATCAGCCCAGTGACCCTCAGGAAGAAACCACCACCCGGACAAGATGAAGCACCATCAGGACAAGATGAAGCACCACCAGGACATGATGAAGCACCACCTGATCAGCCCAGTGACCCTCAGGAAGAAACCACCACCAGGACAAGATGAAGCACCATCAGGACAAGATGAAGCACCATCAGGACAAGATGAAGCACCACCATGACATGATGAAGCACCACCTGATCAGCCCAGTGACCCTCAGGAAGAAAACACCACCAGGACAAGATGAAGCACCATCAGGACAAGATGAAGCACCACCAGGACATGATGAAGCACCACCTGATCAGCCCAGTGACCCTCAGGAAGAAACCACCACCAGGACAAGATGAAGCACCATCAGGACAAGATGAAGCACCACCAGGACATGATGAAGCACCACCTGATCAGCCCAGTGACCCTCAGGAAGAAACCACCACCCGGACAAGATGAAGCACCATCAGGACAAGATGAAGCACCACCAGGACATGATGAAGCACCACCTGATCAGCCCAGTGACCCTCAGGAAGAAACCACCACCAGGACAAGATGAAGCACCATCAGGACAAGATGAAGCACCATCAGGACAAGATGAAGCACCACCATGACATGATGAAGCACCACCTGATCAGCCCAGAAACCCTCAGGAAGAAACCACCACCAGGACAAGATGAAACACCTTCAGGACAAGATGAAGCACCACCAGGACATGATGAAGCACCACCTGATCAGCCCAGAGACGCTCAGGAAGAAACTCGATGTCCTTTTCCTTTACTATGGGACCTTTTGGTGGAACACATCCAAGATGGCCAACAAACCATAGACGAGTTTCAAAAATGGCAAAATTTGAAATCGGCATACCCGAAAACCTATACAAAAGCAATTTCTGCTTCAAAATCCATCAAATTAAAAAATCCAATATGGCCGCCAAACAATCTACATTTTGAGTGATCCACAGTGGTCATGTTTTTTGATAAATCAACCTCCCTTGCACAGACTTCAATCGGCCTAAGTCCCTAATTATATCTCCCAAATTTCTGCCCAATCCCATCAGCGGGTCTGGAGACGTCGTTTTCGCGAAAACTAGGTGATCTAAGATGGCCGCTGAAGCATTTGACCAATCAAATTCACTTGAACAAACTTGGTTCAGCTGTTGCCCTAGATGATGTTTTATCAGTTTTGAATCGATTCTCCAAGTGGTTTCGGAGATTTTAAAAAGATGTTCCTAAAAACCGTCCAAAATCCAAGATGTCCACCCGCCAAATTGGCTGATCACCTTCGTTTGAACAAACTTGGATCTTTCTGCCCTAAGGATGCTTCCTGCCAAATATAATTAAGATGGTCGTCATGGTATAAGATCACTTGGGTATTCGTGTGAGCTAACAAGGAGAAGGGGATCGCATAAACAAAGAATAAAGTCAGATTATAGGGACATTAAATTTAATTGTCTAAAAATTTAAACAATAGTAGCTAGACATGGATTTAACGACGTCTACCATCGATGATAAATATTGAAGTTCAAATGTTAACTACCTGCCTGCTGAATTTCCCCAGATTATATTTTCCATGGGGTTTAACCCTGGATATGCTGAATATTTTGAAAACAATTTGACTGAAACTTGCTGGTGGCTAAGCCACTGACAACTTTCAGACAAATTATTTTCAAAACAATAATCAACTCCAGGGTTATTGGCCATTGAAATTATTGTCTGTTGGCTTGCAGCAGTGAGAGAGTTAGAACGTAAGTATGTAATGATACGTGAACAATGTGAGAACAATATGAATAAATTAACTATGAATTCTGAGATCCGCCTGCTATCTAAAATGCTTTTATGTGACATATTTATATACAAACATCTTGTTAATCAATTTATAGATGAAATCCAAATATCTCAATTTGCAAACTAACATATTTTAAGTAAGCTTCTGTATGTTTTGAAATCAATTTGACTGGAAACTGTTGCTGCCTTCGTTAGCGACTTAGCTACAGTTTCCAGCCAAGTCGGTTTCAAATTCTTCAACAAAATCTGTTATATGATAAAGAATGTGATATATCAGGTCTGTAGACAGGGTCAAAGTAAGCCAATGAGGAGATTAAGTTATATGATAAAGAATTTGATATATCAGGTCTGTAGACAGGGTGAAAGCAAAATTAGGATTATGCTTCCTAAGGCAGCAACAGCTTCTATTCAAATTACTTTCAAAATATTCAACAGAGTAAGTTTAATATCTTAAAGAATTCACTTCAACAGTTTTCCTGTATGGTTTTCTTAAAATTAGACATGGGAATTCATCGGTGAAAGAGTTAGCTTATGTATGGTTCACGAACCACACGAATCCCATGCAAGCGAACCGATCCATAGTTTGTCATTCCTTGGTTTGCGATTTTCTTAACCAACGAATGTTTGTTACAGCCCTAGTTATTATGATAGAATGCTGATTTTATGATAGTTAACCCCCTCAACACAACTCACAGAAAAAGTACATTCTTTATAATATAAAACTTATTCTGTTGAATATTTTGAAATTAATTGACTGGAAGCCATTGTGCCTAAGGCAGCAATGTCATCCAGTCAAATTAATTTCAAAATATTCCAGTTTTCCTGTATGTTTGAATTGAAAATGAGATATCGTGAATTCATCAGTGAAAGGGTTAAATTACATGTGGCTTTAAATTCATATATATGTATAAATTTAAACATCCATTGATCTCAATTACTTAAAGAATATTTAATAATCTGAATAGGGCTATTCACATTCAGACCAACACAGCTTTTAACTGGAAATACTCTGTATACAGTTACGTATATTAAAATGTAACTATCATGTACAACATAGAAAAAGAAACAGCTTCATTATACCTTTAACGCTCATATCGGCCAAAAACAGCTTCAGCACAGGTCTTCAAATATGTTCATTTGCAGACAAAGAGAAGCCTATTTTTTTAAACTTACCAATGGAATGACTGGCTCGATAACCGAGCCAGTCATTCCAGTGGTAAATTTTCAAAAGCAGGCTTCTCTTGGTCTGCAAATGGACATTTTTTATGAGTAAATTGAAATTTTCTTGAACAAATTTGAGGGATAAAGGATTAACACAGAAGCTGGACAAAAACAGCTTCAGCAGTGGTCTTGAGGAATGCCTATTTGCAGGCCAAGAGAAAACACTGCTTTACAGAGCTCTAGATAAGCAGGCTTTTTCAGCATTTTACCATATAACAAGAATTCCACGGAATTAAATGTCTCGCCTGTCTCTTGTTTGCCAGTGGCATTGACAAAAACAGTTTTGTATCAAGGTCACAGTGACCTTGACCGTGTGACCTCATTATCATCATGCTGCTTCCAAACAGTAAGGCAACTACATAGCCAAGTTTAGTTGCAATAGGATTAACCGATCCTGCATATGTCTCGCTTTCTGCTTCGCAGGCGAGACAAAAATGGCCAGTGATCCAATTTATTTAAATATCATGAGAACCGAAATAGCCAGTTATTTGACTAATTTCAGTTCTATTGCTAATAATGTATAACAATTTAGCTTAGAACGTACAATAAATTTTTTTTTAAATTTACAAAAATTCTAGGAGTAAATTTCGTCCATTACAGAAAAGTTTATCTAGAAGTGAGCTACCACATTAATGCTTTAATACTCAGGCCGGCCAAAAACTGCTTCTGCACTGGTCTTGAACACGCAGGCCGGCCAAAAACTGCTTCTGCATTGGGCTTGAAGACTCAGGCTGGCCAAAAACTGCTTCTGCATTGGTCTTGAACACTCAGGCCAGCCAAAAACTGCTTCTGCACTGGTCTTGAACACTCAGGCTGGCCAAAAACTGCTTCTGCACTGGTCTTGAACACTCAGGCCGGCCAAAAACTGCTTCTGCACTGGTCTTGAACATTCAGGCCGGCCAAAAACTGCTTCTGCACTGGTCTTGAACACTCAGGCCGGCCAAAAACTGCTTCTGCACTGGTCTTGAACACTCAGGCTGGCCAAAAACTGCTTCTGCACTGGTCTTGAACACTCAGGCTGGCCAAAAACTGCTTCTGCACTGGTCTTGAACACTCAAGCCAACCCAAAACTGCTTCTGTACTGGTCTTGAACACTCAGGCTGGCCAAAAACTGCTTCTGCACTGGTCTTGAACACTCAGGCCAACCAAAAAGGCTTCTGTACTGGTCTTGAACTCAGGCCGGCCAAAAACTTCTTCTGTACTGGTCTTGAACACTCAGGCCTGCCAAATACTGCTTCTGTACTGGTCTTGAACTCAGGCCGGCCAAAAACTTCTTCTGTACTGGTCTTGAACACTCAGGCCGGCAAAAAACTGCTTCTGCACTGGTCTTGAACACTCAGGCCACCAAAAACTGCTTCTGCACTGGTCTTGAACACACAGGCCAGCCAAAAACTGCTTCTGCACTGATCTTGAGGAGCGCATATGTGCAGGCCACGAGAAAACTATTTTTGAAGTTACCACTGGAATGACTGGCTCAATAACCGAGCCTGTCATTCCAGCGATAAATTTATAAAAACATCTCTTGGTCAGAAAATGGACTTCTATCAAATGGACATCTATGAGAGAATTACAAATTTCTTGGCGATATTTGAGAGTTAAAGGTGGAACAAAGCTGTAATTAACAACTAGACAACCTGATCCAAAATAAGCTGCAAGACGAGTATATAATGACCAACATGGACTAGTCTTAGTTTTACAGAAACACCCTACAACCTACTGCTTGTGAACATTAACTCTATTATAATCAAGTCTTATATAATGGCTACTCTTTAACCATGCAATTTTCTCAGAAAATGTCTATTTGCAGACCGAGAAGACTGTCTGAAAATTTACCACTGGAATGACTGGCTCGCTTATCGAGCCAGTCATTCCAGTGGTAAATTTTCTAATAGGCCACTCCAGAAGCCATTTTTGGCTGATACAAGGATTAAAGGATTAACGCTCAATGAGCCAAAAGCCGCTTCCGCACAGGTTTTGAAAAATTCTCATTTGCAGAACACGACTATTTGAAAAATATTTATCATTAGAATGACTGACTCGATAACCAAGTCAGTCATTCCAGTTGTTAATTTTCAAAACAATCTCTTGATTTGCAAATGGACATGAGAAAATTGAAAATCTTTTAAAACAAATATTGAGCTTTAATTCTTTACTCCACAAATTTATTCAGGAAAATTTAAATTTTCTCAAACAAAATGTTCATTTGCAGACGATGAAAGGGTTATTATTGAAAATTTACCACTGGAATGACTGGCTCTATAACCAAGCCATTCATTTATGTTGTAAATTTTATAAAGTAGTCTTCTCTTGGCTCTGCAAATGGACATTTCTCATGAGCACGGTAGAAGCCATTTTAGTCTGGCCCAAGTGTTAAAGGGTTATAAGATCAACTAGCCATAAATATACAAATTCTCAGAAAAACTTTGCTCACAGAAATACATAATTTGCCGCGACTATTTACTGACATTTATATCTAAGGCAAAATTAACAAATGTTATACCAAATTTAGTGATAAGCATTACACTACTAGAATAAGTTTCTATCATATTGTACATTATCTAGATGAATGAACTCACCAGTGAAGTGAACATTTTGATCAGAGGCATCACTTATAACATGATAAATGAATTTACTTTCTTCTTCAATTAAACATCCCACCAACGACAAACATTTTCTCTTAAGACATGTTGATTAAGCATGAAACAGGAATATTTATAAACATTCACTGCCTATGAAAACGTTATTTGGTCCAAAAACTCACACATATAACTGATAAGAATAACAAGCGGCGTAATGTAAATGATAATGTATCTAGAGTTATATGTGATTTTGATGACTTTATATCAATGTGGTATAATGTAGGAGCACCAGTATGTATGGATGTAAGAATTATGAAGCTGTGAAGGAAATGTATGGATGGAAGGAAATGTATGGATGAAATGAGATGATCTGAATAGCGTGTGAATGGCCTAATTACCAAATACATTCATTTTTGCACGTACACACAAACAATCACGCATGCACACAATCACGCATGCACACAATCCCACAAATCATGCATGCATACAATCCCACAAATCACGCATGCACACAATCCCACAAATCACGCATGCACACAATCCCACAAATCACGCATGCACACAATCCCACAAATCATGCATGCATACAATCCCACAAATCACGCATGCACACAATCCCACAAATCACGCATGCACACAATCCCACAAATCATGCATGCACACAATCACGCATGCACACAATCCCACAAATCATGCATGCACACAATCCCACAAATCACGCATGCACACAATCCCACAAATCATGCATGCACACAAATCACACATGCATACACTCACACAAACACACACAAATCATGCATGCACACAATCACACATGCACACAAATCACACATGCAGACAAATCACACACACGCACACAATCACACAAATCACTCATGTGCACAAACAATCATGCAAACAATCACGCATGCACACAATCATGCATGCACACAAACAATCACACATACACACAAATCAAACATGCACACAAATCACACAATCATGCATGCACACAAATCACACATGCGCACAATCATGCATGCACACAAATCACACATGCACACAACCATGCATGCACACAAATCACACATGCACACAAATCACACAATCACGCATGCACACAAATCACACAATCATGCATGCACACAAATCACACAAGCATGCATGCACACAAATCACACAATCATGCATGCACACAAATCACACATGCACACAATCACACATGCACACAATCATGCATGCACACAATCATACAAATCACGCATGTGCACAAACAATCATGCAAACAATCACAAAAATCATGCATGCACACAAATCACACATGCACACAATCATGCATGCACACAATCATACAAATCACGCATGCACACCAACAATCACACAAATCATGCATGCGCACAAACAATCATGCACGCACACAATCATGCACCCACGCACACAAACTAATAAATTATGCATTTCATTATGATAGGTATCAATAAAATTAGGTTCACATATGTTTCAAAATATTCAAGAGCATGTTTATTAAATAGTAAATCCATCAAACATACAAATTCGTACACTTGACAGACATAAATGTTTATGATGGTCATTCATCACACAATTTGGTTGTGATGTCATCCTACATGTGACGATGACGTCATATACTTGAGCAGCAGATCTGATCCTTCCATTATGAGGTGAACAAAGCACCAGGTATCATCACAGTTGAATGAATGATGTGATGATTCTCCGTCACACAAACACAGAATGGATTCGGCAACCAAGGACCACATCGTATCATTGTCAGCTCACAATCCACGGACTGACTAAACTGTCTTATGGTTGTCAGCTATACATCCAGGGACCACAACGCATTATTGTCAGTTTGACATCCAGGGACCTTCAAACACATCGTAGCATTGTCAGTTCAAGATCTCGGGACTGACAACCTTGGTGGATATCACCATCAGCTTTGCTGCCTTTCATGATATTATTGCAATGATCCATCAGTTTTTGCTAAGTGTCTCAGTAGGGACTCAATGACCCATCAGTTTTTGCTAATAGTGTCTCTGTATGGGCCCAATGATCCACCAAATTATGTTAAGAGTCTCAGTAGGGACACAATGATCCATCAGTTTTTGCTAACAGTGTCTCAGTAGGGACAATGATCCATCAGTTTTTGCTAACAGTGTCTCAGTAGGGACACAATGATCCATCAGTTTTTCCTAACAGTGTCTCAGTATGGGCCCAATGATCCATCAGTTTATGTTAACAGTGTCTCAGTATTGGCCCAATGATCCATCAGTTTATGTTAACAGTGTCTCAGTAGGGACCCATTGTATCCTGCAAGAAAGAAAGATAGATGAGATTTCAAGCATGAAAGATTTCATTATATGATGTGTTAATCTCTGCAACTAATAATAATAATAATAATAATAATAATAGTAATAATAATAATAATAAAAATAATATGAATTCATAATTACCAGTATATATGTTAGTACGCAACTTAAAATAATAACAAAATTAGTTTTTTATTAGATGTGTTAGTGTAACTTATAATAACACTAAGATTTTGCAGGTCAAGAGAATATTTTTGAAGATTTATCACCAGAATGACTGGCTGTTACCGAGCAGGCATCCCAGTGATTAATTTTCAAATATATCCTTCGTTGGCCTGCAAATGGACATTTCTTAAGCCCATTACAGAAGCCATTTTTTTTGCTGCCAACGATTAACCCTTACCACTCTGATGTCAATATTCTATCTTTTACCGTGTCAATAGCATAGAAAGGGGTGTAAAGGTTTCAACAATTTTGGTGGACTTTGTTGCTGTCCAGTACAGCAAGATCTTTGTTGAAGAATGTCTACCACTTCACCGTTTAATTTAATTTGAAAATTACAAATTTTGACTTCAGGGTGGTAACCATTACAGAGTTAAAGTGGTTAACATCATGTCAGTATTTGAACAGCTGCGACTCTGAATTAAAGATGATGCAATAGCAACAAGAAGCCCAAGGCCTGTGACGCTCACTCTGAAATGAAGATGAATGCAATAGCAACAAGACGCCCAAGGCCCGTGAAGCTCACACTGAATTAAGGATGAATACAATAGCAATAATATACTTTTTTTTATAAAACTGTATTTGTGGCCAGTGTTAAGAGAATGCGTTAATCATTAAAGATTTCGCTATGAACAAGAATCTGTGCTTGCATGTGTGGTTAACAAATCTAGAGAATCTCTGCTTGTGTGTGTGGTTAACAAATCTAGAGAGGATGTGTACTTGTGTGTGTGGTTAACAAATCTAGAGGATGTGTACTTGTATGTGTTGTTAACAAATATGGAGAGGATGTGTACTTGTATGTGTAGTTAACAAATCTAGAAGATATATGCTTGCATGTGTGGTTAACAGATCTAGAAAGGATATATGCTTGTGTATGTGGTTAACAAATCTATGTGTATGTGGTTAACAAATCTAGAAAGGATATATGCTTATGTATGTGGTTAACAAATCTAGAGGATATATGCTTGTGTATGTGGTTAACAAATCTAGAGGATATATGCGTGTGTATGTGGTTAACAAATCTAGAAAGGCTATGCTTGTGTATGTGGTTAACAAATCTAGAGGATGTGTACTTGTATGTGTGGTTAACAAATCTAGAGGATGTGTACTTGTGTATGGTTAACAAATCTAGAGGATGTGTGCTTGTATGTGTGGTTAACAAATCTAGGTGTGTGCTTGTATGTGTGGTTAACAAATCTAGAGGATGTGTGCTTGTATGTGGTTAACAAATCTAGAGGATGTGTGCTTGTATGTGTGGTTAACAAATCCAGAGAGGATGTGTACTTGCATGTGTGGTTAACAAATCTATAGGATGTGTGCTTGTGTGTGTGGGTAACAAATCTAGAGGGTGTGTGCCTGTGTGTGTGGTTAACAAATCTATAGAGGATGTGTGCGTGTATGTGTGGTTAACAAATCTAGGGGTGTGCTTGTATGTGTGGTTAACAAACCTAGAGGATGTGTGCTTGTATGTGTGGTTAACAAATCTAGAGGGTGTGCCTGTGTGTGGTTAACAAATCTATAGAGGATGTGCGCTTGTGTGTGTGGTTAATGAATCGAGAGAGGATGTGTGCTTGTGGTAGTTTACAAATATAAATGATATGTGCTTGTGTGGTTAACAAATCTAGTGTGTGTGAGTGCGTGTGTGGTTAACAAATCTAGAGGATGTGTACTTGTGTGTGGTTAACAAATCTAGAGGATGTGTGCTTGTATGTGTGGTTAACAAATCTAGAGGATGTGTGCTTGCGTGTGTGTGGTTAACAAATCTAGAGGGTGTGTGTGCGTGCGTGCGGTTAACACATCTAGGGGATGTGTGCTTGTATGTGTGGTTAACAAATCTAGAGGACGTGTGCTTGTATGTGTGGTTAACAAATCTAGAGAATCTCTGCTTGTGTGTGTGGTTAACAAATCTAGAGAGGATGTGTGCTTGTGTGTGTGGTTAACAAATCTAAAGGATGTGTGCTTGTGCGTGTGGTTAACAAATCTAGCGGATGTGTGCTTGTATGTGTGGTCATGGTGAGTAAGAAGATTAAAGCTATAGAAAAGTTAGGTAGATGTATAGACAATAAATAAACAATCCTGTTTGTAAAATCAAAGTTAGGCATTTATGGCGAGTAATAATATCATATTAGGTGTTCATGGTGAATAACAATATCAAAGCTAGGCTTAATATTAATACACACAATCATCACCAATAAAGCATGCAAAAATGAAAAGCACAAGAATGAACAAATCTAAATATCTGTCAAATTGACATGTACACCAGATATTGTGGATAGACCTGTCATTGATATGTTCATTATATATTGTGGATTGACCTATGTCATTGACATGTTCATTATATATTGTGGATTGACCTGTCATTGACATGTATGTGCATTATATATTGTGGATTGACCTATGTCATTGACATGTTCATTATATATTGTGGATAAAGCTATGTCATTGACATGTGCATTATATATTGTGGATTGACCTATTTCATTGACGTGTTCATTAGATATTGTTGATAAACCTATGTCATTGACATGTGCATTATATATTGTGGATTGACCTGTCATTGACATGTGCATTATATATTGTGGATTGACCTATGTCATTGACATGTTCATTATATATTGTGGATTGACCTATGTCATTGACATGTTCATTATATATTGTGGATTGACCTATGTCATTGACATGTTCATTATATATTGTGGATTGACCTATGTCATTGACATGTGCATTATATATTGTTGATAAACCTGTCATTGACATGTGCATTATATATTGTGGTTAGACCTGTCATTGACATGTGCATTATATATTGTGGATTGACCTATGTCATTGACATGTTCATTATATATTGTTGATAAACCTATGTCATTGACATGTGCATTATATATTGTGGATTGACCTATGTCATTGACATGTGCATTATATATTGTGGTTAGACCTGTCATTGACATGTGCATTATATATTGTGGTTAGACCTGTCATTGACATGTGCATTATATATTGTGGATTGACCTATGTCATTGACATGTTCATTATATATTGTTGATAAACCTATGTCATTGACATGTGCATTATATATTGTGGATTGACCTATGTCATTGACATGTGCATTATATATTGTGGTTAGACCTGTCATTGACATGTGCATTATATATTGTGGATTGACCTATGTCATTGACATGTTCATTATATATTGTGGATTGACCTGTCATTGACATGTGCATTATATATTGTGGATTGACCTATGTCATTGACATGTTCACTATATATTGTGGATTGACCTGTCATTGACATGTTCACTATATATTGTGGATTGACCTATGTCATTGACATGTGCATTATATATTGTTGATAAACCTGTCATTGACATGTGCATTATATATTGTTGATAAACCTGTCATTGACATGTGCATTATATATTGTGGATTGACCTATGTCATTGACATGTGCATTATATATTGTGGATTGACCTATTTCATTGACATGTGCATTATATATTGTGGATTGACCTGTCATTGACATGTTCATTATATATTGTTGATAAACCTATGTCATTGACATGTGCATTATATATTGTGGATTGACCTATTTCATTGACGTGTTCATTAGATATTGTTGATAAACCTGTCATTGACATGTGCATTATATATTGTGGTTAGACCTGTCATTGACATGTGCATTATATATTGTGGATTGACCTATGTCATTGACATGTTCATTATATATTGTTGATAAACCTGTCATTGACATGTGCATTATATATTGTGGATTGACCTATGTCATTGACATGTTCATTATATATTGTTGATAAACCTGTCATTGACATGTGCATTATATATTGTTGATAAACCAGTCATTGACATGTGCATTATATATTGTGGATTGACCTATGTCATTGACATGTGCATTATATATTGTGGATTGACCTATGTCATTGACATGTTCATTATATATTGTGGATTGACCTATGTCATTGACATGTGCATTATATATTGTGGATTGACCTGTCATTGACATGTTCATTATATATTGTTGATAAACCTATGTCATTGACATGTGCATTATATATTGTGGATTGACCTATTTCATTGACGTGTTCATTAGATATTGTTGATAAACCTGTCATTGACATGTGCATTATATATTGTGGTTAGACCTGTCATTGACATGTGCATTATATATTGTGGATTGACCTATGTCATTGACATGTGCATTATATATTGTTGATAAACCTGTCATTGACATGTGCATTATATATTGTGGATTGACCTATGTCATTGACATGTGCATTATATATTGTTGATAAACCTGTCATTGACATGTGCATTATATATTGTGGATTGACCTATGTCATTGACATGTGCATTATATATTGTGGATTGACCTATGTCATTGACATGTGCATTATATATTGTTGATAAACCTGTCATTGACATGTGCATTATATATTGTGGATTGACCTATGTCATTGACATGTGCATTATATATTGTGGTTAGACCTGTCATTGACATGTGCATTATATATTGTGGATTGACCTATGTCATTGACATGTCCATTATATATTGTTGATAAACCTATGTCATTGACATGTTCATTATATATTGTTGATAAACCTGTCATTGACATGTGCATTATATATTGTTGATAAACCTATGTCATTGACATGTGCATTATATATTGTTGATAAACCTATGTCATTGACATGTGCATTATATATTGTGGATTGACCTGTCATTGACATGTGCATTATATATTGTGGATTGACCTGTCATTGACATGTGCATTATATATTGTGGTTAGACCTGTCATTGACATGTGCATTATATATTGTGGATTGACCTATGTCATTGACATGTTCATTATATATTGTTGATAAACCTATGTCATTGACATGTGCATTATATATTGTTGATAAACCTGTCATTGACATGTGCATTATATATTGTGGATTGACCTGTCATTGACATGTGCATTATATATTGTGGATTGACCTATGTCATTGACATGTTCATTATATATTGTTGATAAACCTATGTCATTGACATGTGCATTATATATTGTTGATAAACCTGTCATTGACATGTGCATTATATATTGTGGATTGACCTATGTCATTGACATGTGCATTATATATTGTGGATTGACCTATTTCATTGACGTGTTCATTAGATATTGTTGATAAAGCTATGTCATTGACATGTGCATTATATATTGTGGATTGACCCTATGTCATTGACATGTGCACTATATATTGTGGATTGACCTATGTCATTGACGTGTTCATTAGATATTGTTGATAAAGCTATGTCATTGACATGTTCATTATGTAATGTGGATTGACCTATGTCATTTTGCACGTCAAAAAGGGCTTATTGGAATCAAAGTTCGCCTCAGACGGAATTGGTACTGTAGTAAAATAGTATTACCTGATTAGATACATGATTTCATTACAATATCGGTTCAAGTCAATGAACGCACTGAAGTTCTGGTGTCTCAGTGATGTGTGGCTAATGTCCACAGAAACAAGAACAACAATCAGAGATTGCTAAAGTATGCCCCACAACCTTCCATCAAGCACAATCTCACACCCAAAATTGGTCACTGTGACCTTGACTGTTGACAACAAAATCGATAGGTTCTTCAAAACACCAAGGACAACCTCCCACCAAAGATTAGTAATGATCCCTTCAATCGAACTCGAGTTATCATCCGGAAACACAAGAGTACTTCATTAATTAGGTCACTGTGACCGTGAATTTTGACTGTTGGATGCCAAAATCAATAGGGTTCTTCGGACCACCACGGACAAGTTCGCCCGCCAGATTGATAACGATTCCTTCAATAGAACGTGAGTTATCATCCGGAAACGCAATATTACATAATTAATTAGGTCAGTGACGTTGACCGTTGCCATTTGACGCCAAAATCGATAGGGTTCTTCAGACCACCAATGACAAGCTCCCACGCCAGATTTGTAATGATCCCTTCCAATAGAACTTGAGTTATCATCTGGAAACGCAATATTATGTAATTAATTAGGCCACAGTGACCGTGACCGTTGACGCCAAAATTGATAGGGGACCACCAAGGACAAGTTCCCATGCCAGATTGGTCACACTCCCTTCAATAGAACTCGAGTTATCATCTGGATAGGGCTGCGCGGTTTGGCTTACAGCCATATCGGTTTTGATATGACTTTTCATATCGGTTTTAACCGAATATCGGTTTTATGGCCATGACACAAAAAATTTAAATGATAAAAAATAGCACGAAAACAGAACATATTTTCATGCCCTGATACATTCGTAATGTTTTACGCCTTTAAATCTTAATATACCTTATAATATCCATCATCGCGGGAGTGAAATTATTAATTAGACCACCTAAATATTACGCATAGTTAAATAAACATCGTTTATTTTGTCAAAATTAATCATAAATCAGCAAAACAGGTTGCGAAAAGACGTAAATCACGTGATTGTAATTAATTATGATGTAATTATCTCCCTTTCTTCTTTCATTTCCAAATCGGCCCGAGGACGAAATCATGCCTTGAAGAAAATACGAACTGTAATATTGCGAACGCGAATTTCATAAGTTAATATGATATTGTGCACAGAAGATAACGTTTTAAAAACGGTTTGAGTAATAATTTTATTTAAAATTATATCCTAATCAGCAAAATGTATTCAGCATTATATTTATTGGCGAGATTTTTATGCATTCGGGCGATTTAGTTTTGGGACGATTTTGCATTATGTTAATTAGCCGGTGACGTAAATAAAATTGGATGCCGTTGTTTAGAAATGTTTTCCCCGATACAAATTTCAATGACAAATTCCCACATTAGTATTATGTTTTATATTGCAAATTTATCTGAGACTACCAGAGAAAAGATGTGTGGATATTTATTTAATTAATTCACCGCTTGATTTCTCTCGGCATACAGCGAGTTACATGGAGTTACACAACATGCGCAATTGGGGCCACGTTCAATTATTAGCTGCCCCGAACGTAGCTTAATGGAAAGTATGGCCATTATTATTCATTACATTTTTCATGCTCGTTAGTATCTTTTATTTTTAACAATCCTGATACGAAAAACCGAAAATATGTTCATATTCGGTTTTTTCGATATTTATTTTTTATAATCGGTTATGAAACCGTCAGTCCAGGATATCGGTGGTAAATATGGTATCGGTATATCGCGCAGCCCTACATCTGGAAATGAAAGCCCGAACGGATGAACAAAGCAAACACTATATACCCCCATATACTTATATGGGGGGGGGGGGGGCATAATCACAGAAATAGTGTGTGCATTCATGCGTGCGTGTGAACAGAGCTTGCAACACAATATCAAACGTCACAATGTTGCAATTGCATTGCCTGTCTGACCTATGGCGTAATCATTGCGTCATATATTGCCTATGTTGATCGAGCTTTTAGATTTTGTCAATTTCATTGGTCGATAAAGGGGCCCATTTCTAGCTAAGCTCTGCCCATTTCTAGCTAAGCTCCGTCCATTTCTAGTTACACTCTGCCAATTTCTAGCTAAGCTCTGCCCATTTCTAGCTAAGCTCTGCCCATTTCTAGCTAAGCTCTGCCCATTTCTATCTAAGCTCCACCCATTTCTAGTTAAGCTCTGTCAATTTCTAGCTTAGCTCTGTCCATTTCTAGCTTAGCTCTGTCCATTTCTAGCTTAGCTCTGTCAATTTCTAGCTAAGCTCCACCCATTTCTAGCTTAGCTCTGTTCATTTCTAGCTTAGCTCTGTCAATTTCTAGCTAAGCTCCACCCATTTCTAGCTTAGCTCTGTCCATTTCTAGCTAAGCTCTGCCCATTTCTAGCTTAGCTCTGCCCATACTTTACCCGTAATGGGATTGATTTATATACTTTGAAACCACAATTACCAGAATCCCAATTTCGGTGTAACTAGATACAGATAACACATTGGATATTTTCAAAGGAATTTAACTGGATGCCTATAGAAGCAACAGCGCCCAGTCAGAACAGTTTCAAAATATTTAACACTGTTTATTAAATAGTCAATCAATCAGACATACAATTCGTACACTTGACAGACTTATTAATGTTCATGAGGGAGCTAAATATGTCATTCATTACGTATTTTGATTGCGACGTCAGCCTACACGTGGCATAATTCATTATGACATCATATACTACTTGAGTGACAGATTTAATCTATCCAGTGTCATGACTGAGAAAGATGAACCAAGGAAATTGCTGAAAATCTTGTGTCATAGGACCAGTCCCGGGGACGGCAGGTTTGAACGCACTTCATCAACATGGACAAGAACAACATAGCAACTACACATACAGCAAATGCTGGCCATGATTAACCATTTAACACTCATATCAACCAAAGACGGCTTCTACCAGTGGGCTTGGGAAATGTCTATTTGCAGACCAAGTGGACTATTTTTGAAAATTTACAACTGGAATTCCAGTGGTAAATTTTCAAAAGTTGTCTTCTCTTGGTCTGCATATGGACATTTTCTATGAGAAAATTGAAATTTTCTTGAACAAATTCGAGGGTTAACGGGTTAAATTATGAAGAGAAACACTCATGAAACAAGATGAATCGCTAAAATTGATTGGTGCTCCGCGAAATGTAAAATAGCAAATGTATTGTATAGAAATTGATGTCCATCTTGCAAACATTATCGATTGGAAATCAGCGTATCACGTATACATGAATGTCTTTGGTTCCAGTCAGTCAAGACAAACAAAAGTTGTTATCCTGAAACAGAGACATTTGCAACAAAAGCGCTTACAGCCTGGTACTTCATACAGCCAAGTGAGTGAACATACGCTTCATACACAACACATCCTCAGAGTATAATGCATCCTTACAGCCTGGTACTTAATACAGGTGAGCTCCATACACAAAACACCTTCAGAGTATAATGCATCCTTACAGCCTGGTCCTTCATACAGCCAGGTGAGTGAACATACGCTTCATACACAACACATCTTCAGAGTATAATGCATCCTTACAGCCTGGTACTTCATACAGGTGAGCTTTATACACAACGCACCTTCAGAGTATAATGCATCCTTACAGCCTGGTCCTTCATACAGCCAGGTGAGTGAACATATGCTTGATACACAACACATCCTCAAAGTATAATGCATCCTTACAGCCTGGTACTTAATACAGGTGAGCTCCATACACAAAACACCTTCAGAGTATAATGCAGCCTTACAGCCTGGTACTTCATACAGGTGAGCTAATAGACTCTTCACACACAACACACCTTCAGAGTATAATGCATCCTTACAGCCTGGTAGTTCACAGGTGAGCTCCATACACAACACACCTTCAGAGTATAATGCATCCTTACAGCCTGGTCCTTCATACAGCCAGGTGAGTGAACATACGCTTCATACACAACACACCTTCAGAGTATAATGCATCCTTACAGCCTGGTCCTTCATACAGCCAGGTGAGTGAACATACGCTTCATACACAATACATCTTCAGAGTATAATGCATCCTTACAGCCTGGTCCTTCATACAGCCAGGTGAGTGAACATACACTTCATACACAACACACCTTCAGAGTATAATGCATCCTTACAGCCTGGTCCTTCATACAGCCAGGTGAGTGAACATACACAACACACCTTCAGAGTATAATGCATCCTTACAGCCTGGTCCTTCATACAGCCAGGTGAGTGAACATACTCTTCATACACAATACATCTTCAGAGTATAATGCATCCTTACAGCCTGGTCCTTCATACAGCCAGGTGAGTGAACATACACTTGATACACAACACATCCTCAGAGTATAATGCATCCTTACAGCCTGGTACTTAATACAGGTGAGCTCCATACACAAAACACCTTCAGAGTATAATGCATCCTTACAGCCTGGTCCTTCATACAGCCAGGTGAGTGAACATACGCTTCATACACAACACATCTTCAGCGTCTAATGCATATTCAGAGTATAATGTATCCTTACAGCCTGGTCCTTCATACAGCCAGGTGAGTGAACATACACTTCATACACAACACATCTTCAGAGTATAATGCATCCTTACAGCCTGGTCCTTCATACAGCCAGGTGAGTGAACATACGCTTGATACACAACACATCCTCAGAGTATAATGCATCCTTACAGCCTGGTACTTAATACAGGTGAGCTCCATACACAAAACACCTTCAGAGTATAATGCAGCCTTACAGCCTGGTACTTCATACAGGTGAGCTAATAGACTCTTCACACACAACACACCTTCAGAGTATAATGCATCCTTACAGCCTGGTAGATCACAGGTGAGCTCCATACACAACACACCTTCAGAGTATAATGCATCCTTACAGCCTGGTCCTTCATACAGCCAGGTGAGTGAACATACACTTCATACACAACACACCTTCAGAGTATAATGCATCCTTACAGCCTGGTCCTTCATACAGCCAGGTGAGTGAACATACGCTTCATACACAACACACCTTCAGAGTATAATGCATCCTTACAGCCTGGTCCTTCATACAGCCAGGTGAGTGAACATACGCTTCATACACAATACACCTTCAGAGTATAATGCATCCTTACAGCCTGGTCCTTCATACAGCCAGGTGAGTGAACATACACTTCATACACAACACATCTTCAGAGTATAATGCATCCTTACAGCCTGGTCCTTCATACAGCCAGGTGAGTGAACATACGCTTCATACACAACACATCTTCAGAGTATAATGCATCCTTACAGCCTGGTCCTTCATACATCCAGGTGAGTGAACATATGCTTGATACACAACAAACCTTCAGAGTATAATGCATCCTTACAGCCTGGTCCTTCATACAGCCAGGTGAGTGAACATACGCTTCATACACAACACACCTTCAGAGTATAATGCATCCTTACAGCCTGGTCCTTCATACAGCCAGGTGAGTGAACATACGCTTCATACACACCACATCTTCAGAGTATAATGCATCCTTACAGCCTGGTACTTCATACAGCCAGGTGAGTGAACACACGCTTCATACACAACACATCTTCAGAGTATAATGCATCCTTACAGCCTGGTACTTCATACAGGTGAGCTTTACACACAACACACCTTCAGAGTATAATGCATCCTTACAGCCTGGTCCTTCATACAGCCAGGTGAGTGAACATACGCTTCATACACAACACAGCTTCAGCGTATAATGCATCCTTACAGCCTGGTACTTCATACAGGTGAGCTTTATACACAACACACCTTCAGAGTATAATGCATCCTTACAGCCTGGTCCTTCATACAGCCAGGTGAGGGAACATACGCTTGATTCACAACACATCCTCAGAGTATAATGCAGCCTTACTGCCTCGTACTTCATACAGGTGAGCTAATAGACTCTTCACACACAACACACCTTCAGAGTATAATGCATCCTTACAGCCTGGTAGTTCACAGGTGAGCTCCATACACAACACACCTTCAGAGTATAATGCATCCTTACAGCCTGGTCCTTCATACAGCCAGGTGAGTGAACATACGCTTCATACACAACACACCTTCAGAGTATAATGCATCCTTACAGCCTGGTCCTTCATACAGCCAGGTGAGTGAACATACACTTCATACACAACACACCTTCAGAGTATAATGCATCCTTACAGCCTGGTCCTTCATACAGCCAGGTGAGTGAACATACGCAACACACCTTCAGAGTATAATGCATCCTTACAGCCTGGTCCTTCATACAGCCAGGTGAGTGAACATACTCTTCATACACAATACATCTTCAGAGTATAATGCATCCTTACAGCCTGGTCCTTCATACAGCCAGGTGAGTGAACATACACTTCATACACAACACATCTTCAGAGTATAATGCATCCTTACAGCCTGGTCCTTCATACAGCCAGGTGAGTGAACATACGCTTCATACACAATACATCTTCAGAGTATAATGCATCCTTACAGCCTGGTCCTTCATACAGCCAGGTGAGTGAACATACACTTCATACACAACACATCTTCAGAGTATAATGCATCCTTACAGCCTGGTCCTTCATACAGCCAGGTGAGTGAACATACGCTTGATACACAACACATCCTCAGAGTATAATGCATCCTTACAGCCTGGTACTTAATACAGGTGAGCTCCATACACAAAACACCTTCAGAGTATAATGCATCCTTACAGCCTGGTCCTTCATACAGCCAGGTGAGTGAACATACGCTTCATACACAACACATCTTCAGCGTATAATGCATCCTTACAGCCTGGTACTTCATACAGGTGAGCTTTATACACAACACACCTTCAGAGTATAATGCATCCTTACAGCCTGGTCCTTCATACAGCCAGGTGAGTGAACATACGCTTCATACACAACACACCTTCAGAGTATAATGCATCCTTACAGCCTGGTCCTTCATACAGCCAGGTGAGTGAACATACACTTCATACACAACACATCTTCAGAGTATAATGCATCCTTACAGCCTGGTCCTTCATACAGCCAGGTGAGTGAACATACGCTTGATACACAACACATCCTCAGAGTATAATGCATCCTTACAGCCTGGTCCTTCATACAGCCAGGTGAGTGAACATACACAACACACCTTCAGAGTATAATGCATCCTTACAGCCTGGTCCTTCATACAGCCAGGTGAGTGAACATACTCTTCATACACAATACATCTTCAGAGTATAATGCATCCTTACAGCCTGGTCCTTCATACAGCCAGGTGAGTGAACATACACTTGATACACAACACATCCTCAGAGTATAATGCATCCTTACAGCCTGGTACTTAATACAGGTGAGCTCCATACACAAAACACCTTCAGAGTATAATGCATCCTTACAGCCTGGTCCTTCATACAGCCAGGTGAGTGAACATACGCTTCATACACAACACATCTTCAGCGTCTAATGCATATTCAGAGTATAATGTATCCTTACAGCCTGGTCCTTCATACAGCCAGGTGAGTGAACATACACTTCATACACAACACATCTTCAGAGTATAATGCATCCTTACAGCCTGGTCCTTCATACAGCCAGGTGAGTGAACATACGCTTGATACACAACACATCCTCAGAGTATAATGCATCCTTACAGCCTGGTACTTAATACAGGTGAGCTCCATACACAAAACACCTTCAGAGTATAATGCAGCCTTACAGCCTGGTACTTCATACAGGTGAGCTAATAGACTCTTCACACACAACACACCTTCAGAGTATAATGCATCCTTACAGCCTGGTAGATCACAGGTGAGCTCCATACACAACACACCTTCAGAGTATAATGCATCCTTACAGCCTGGTCCTTCATACAGCCAGGTGAGTGAACATACACTTCATACACAACACACCTTCAGAGTATAATGCATCCTTACAGCCTGGTCCTTCATACAGCCAGGTGAGTGAACATACGCTTCATACACAACACACCTTCAGAGTATAATGCATCCTTACAGCCTGGTCCTTCATACAGCCAGGTGAGTGAACATACGCTTCATACACAATACACCTTCAGAGTATAATGCATCCTTACAGCCTGGTCCTTCATACAGCCAGGTGAGTGAACATACACTTCATACACAACACATCTTCAGAGTATAATGCATCCTTACAGCCTGGTCCTTCATACAGCCAGGTGAGTGAACATACGCTTCATACACAACACATCTTCAGAGTATAATGCATCCTTACAGCCTGGTCCTTCATACAGCCAGGTGAGTGAACATACGCTTCATACACAACACACCTTCAGAGTATAATGCATCCTTACAGCCTGGTCCTTCATACAGCCAGGTGAGTGAACATACGCTTCATACACAACACACCTTCAGAGTATAATGCATCCTTACAGCCTGGTACTTCATACAGCCAGGTGAGTGAACATACGCTTCATACACAACACATCTTCAGAGTATAATGCATCCTTACAGCCTGGTACTTAATACAGGTGAGCTCCATACACAAAACACCTTCAGAGTATAATGCATCCTTACAGCCTGGTCCTTCATACAGCCAGGTGAGTGAACATACGCTTCATACACAACACAGCTTCAGCGTATAATGCATCCTTACAGCCTGGTACTTCATACAGGTGAGCTTTATACACAACACACCTTCAGAGTATAATGCATCCTTACAGCCTGGTCCTTCATACAGCCAGGTGAGGGAACATACGCTTGATTCACAACACATCCTCAGAGTATAATGCAGCCTTACTGCCTCGTACTTCATACAGGTGAGCTAATAGACTCTTCACACACAACACACCTTCAGAGTATAATGCATCCTTACAGCCTGGTAGTTCACAGGTGAGCTCCATACACAACACACCTTCAGAGTATAATGCATCCTTACAGCCTGGTCCTTCATACAGCCAGGTGAGTGAACATACGCTTCATACACAACACACCTTCAGAGTATAATGCATCCTTACAGCCTGGTCCTTCATACAGCCAGGTGAGTGAACATACACTTCATACACAACACACCTTCAGAGTATAATGCATCCTTACAGCCTGGTCCTTCATACAGCCAGGTGAGTGAACATACGCAACACACCTTCAGAGTATAATGCATCCTTACAGCCTGGTCCTTCATACAGCCAGGTGAGTGAACATACTCTTCATACACAATACATCTTCAGAGTATAATGCATCCTTACAGCCTGGTCCTTCATACAGCCAGGTGAGTGAACATACGCTTCATACACAACACATCTTCAGAGTATAATGCATCCTTACAGCCTGGTCCTTCATACAGCCAGGTGAGTGAACATACTCTTCATACACAATACATCTTCAGAGTATAATGCATCCTTACAGCCTGGTCCTTCATACAGCCAGGTGAGTGAACATACGCTTCATACACAACACATCTTCAGAGTATAATGCATCCTTACAGCCTGGTCCTTCATACAGCCAGGTGAGTGAACATACGCTTGATACACAACACATCCTCAGAGTATAATGCATCCTTACAGCCTGGTACTTAATACAGGTGAGCTCCATACACAAAACACCTTCAGAGTATAATGCATCCTTACAGCCTGGTCCTTCATACAGCCAGGTGAGTGAACATACGCTTCATACACAACACATCTTCAGCGTATAATGCATCCTTACAGCCTGGTACTTCATACAGGTGAGCTTTATACACAACACACCTTCAGAGTATAATGCATCCTTACAGCCTGGTCCTTCATACAGCCAGGTGAGGGAACATACGCTTGATACACAACACATCCTCAGAGTATAATGCATCCTTACAGCCTGGTACTTAATACAGGTGAGCTCCATACACAAAACACCTTCAGAGTATAATGCATCCTTACAGCCTGGTCCTTCATACAGCCAGGTGAGTGAACATACGCTTCATACACAACACATCTTCAGCGTATAATGCATATTCAGAGTATAATGTATCCTTACAGCCTGGTCCTTCATACAGCCAGGTGAGTGAACATACACTTCATACACAACACATCTTCAGAGTATAATGCATCCTTACAGCCTGGTCCTTCATACAGCCAGGTGAGTGAACATACGCTTGATACACAACACATCCTCAGAGTATAATGCATCCTTACAGCCTGGTACTTAATACAGGTGAGCTCCATACACAACACACCTTCAGAGTATAATGCATCCTTACAGCCTGGTCCTTCATACAGCCAGGTGAGTGAACATACTCTTCATACACAATACATCTTCAGAGTATAATGCATCCTTACAGCCTGGTCCTTCATACAGCCAGGTGAGTGAACATACACTTGATACACAACACATCCTCAGAGTATAATGCATCCTTACAGCCTGGTACTTAATACAGGTGAGCTCCATACACAAAACACCTTCAGAGTATAATGCATCCTTACAGCCTGGTCCTTCATACAGCCAGGTGAGTGAACATACGCTTCATACACAACACATCTTCAGCGTCTAATGCATATTCAGAGTATAATGTATCCTTACAGCCTGGTCCTTCATACAGCCAGGTGAGTGAACATACACTTCATACACAACACATCTTCAGAGTATAATGCATCCTTACAGCCTGGTCCTTCATACAGCCAGGTGAGTGAACATACGCTTGATACACAACACATCCTCAGAGTATAATGCATCCTTACAGCCTGGTACTTAATACAGGTGAGCTCCATACACAAAACACCTTCAGAGTATAATGCAGCCTTACAGCCTGGTACTTCATACAGGTGAGCTAATAGACTCTTCACACACAACACACCTTCAGAGTATAATGCATCCTTACAGCCTGGTAGATCACAGGTGAGCTCCATACACAACACACCTTCAGAGTATAATGCATCCTTACAGCCTGGTCCTTCATACAGCCAGGTGAGTGAACATACACTTCATACACAACACACCTTCAGAGTATAATGCATCCTTACAGCCTGGTCCTTCATACAGCCAGGTGAGTGAACATACGCTTCATACACAACACACCTTCAGAGTATAATGCATCCTTACAGCCTGGTCCTTCATACAGCCAGGTGAGTGAACATACGCTTCATACACAATACACCTTCAGAGTATAATGCATCCTTACAGCCTGGTCCTTCATACAGCCAGGTGAGTGAACATACACTTCATACACAACACATCTTCAGAGTATAATGCATCCTTACAGCCTGGTCCTTCATACAGCCAGGTGAGTGAACATACGCTTCATACACAACACATCTTCAGAGTATAATGCATCCTTACAGCCTGGTCCTTCATACAGCCAGGTGAGTGAACATACGCTTCATACACAACACACCTTCAGAGTATAATGCATCCTTACAGCCTGGTCCTTCATACAGCCAGGTGAGTGAACATACGCTTCATACACAACACATCTTCAGAGTATAATGCATCCTTACAGCCTGGTACTTCATACAGCCAGGTGAGTGAACATACGCTTGATACACAACACATCTTCAGAGTATAATGCATCCTTACAGCCTGGTACTTCATACAGGTGAGCTTTACACACAACACACCTTCAGAGTATAATGCATCCTTACAGCCTGGTCCTTCATACAGCCAGGTGAGTGAACATACGCTTCATACACAACACATCTTCAGCGTATAATGCATCCTTACAGCCTGGTACTTCATACAGGTGAGCTTTATACACAACACACCTTCAGAGTATAATGCATCCTTACAGCCTGGTCCTTCATACAGCCAGGTGAGGGAACATACGCTTGATACACAACACATCCTCAGAGTATAATGCAGCCTTACTGCCTCGTACTTCATACAGGTGAGCTAATAGACTCTTCACACACAACACACCTTCAGAGTATAATGCATCCTTACAGCCTGGTAGTTCACAGGTGAGCTCCATACACAACACACCTTCAGAGTATAATGCATCCTTACAGCCTGGTCCTTCATACAGCCAGGTGAGTGAACATACGCTTCATACACAACACACCTTCAGAGTATAATGCATCCTTACAGCCTGGTCCTTCATACAGCCAGGTGAGTGAACATACACTTCATACACAACACACCTTCAGAGTATAATGCATCCTTACAGCCTGGTCCTTCATACAGCCAGGTGAGTGAACATACGCTTCATACACAACACATCCTTCAGAGTATAATGCATCCTTACAGCCTGGTCCTTCATACAGCCAGGTGAGTGAACATACTCTTCATACACAATACATCTTCAGAGTATAATGCATCCTTACAGCCTGGTCCTTCATACAGCCAGGTGAGTGAACATACGCTTCATACACAACACATCTTCAGAGTATAATGCATCCTTACAGCCTGGTCCTTCATACAGCCAGGTGAGTGAACATACGCTTCATACACAACACACCTTCAGAGTATAATGCATCCTTACAGCCTGGTCCTTCATACAGCCAGGTGAGTGAACATACGCTTCATACACAACACAGCTTCAGCGTATAATGCATCCTTACAGCCTGGTACTTCATACAGGTGAGCTTTATACACAACACACCTTCAGAGTATAATGCATCCTTACAGCCTGGTCCTTCATACAGCCAGGTGAGGGAACATACGCTTGATTCACAACACATCCTCAGAGTATAATGCAGCCTTACTGCCTCGTACTTCATACAGGTGAGCTAATAGACTCTTCACACACAACACACCTTCAGAGTATAATGCATCCTTACAGCCTGGTAGTTCACAGGTGAGCTCCATACACAACACACCTTCAGAGTATAATGCATCCTTACAGCCTGGTCCTTCATACAGCCAGGTGAGTGAACATACGCTTCATACACAACACACCTTCAGAGTATAATGCATCCTTACAGCCTGTTCCTTCATACAGCCAGGTGAGTGAACATACACTTCATACACAACACACCTTCAGAGTATAATGCATCCTTACAGCCTGGTCCTTCATACAGCCAGGTGAGTGAACATACGCAACACACCTTCAGAGTATAATGCATCCTTACAGCCTGGTCCTTCATACAGCCAGGTGAGTGAACATACTCTTCATACACAATACATCTTCAGAGTATAATGCATCCTTACAGCCTGGTCCTTCATACAGCCAGGTGAGTGAACATACACTTCATACACAACACATCTTCAGAGTATAATGCATCCTTACAGCCTGGTCCTTCATACAGCCAGGTGAGTGAACATACTCTTCATACACAATACATCTTCAGAGTATAATGCATCCTTACAGCCTGGTCCTTCATACAGCCAGGTGAGTGAACATACACTTCATACACAACACATCTTCAGAGTATAATGCATCCTTACAGCCTCGTCCTTCATACAGCCAGGTGAGTGAACATACGCTTGATACACAACACATCCTCAGAGTATAATGCATCCTTACAGCCTGGTACTTAATACAGGTGAGCTCCATACACAAAACACCTTCAGAGTATAATGCATCCTTACAGCCTGGTCCTTCATACAGCCAGGTGAGTGAACATACGCTTCATACACAACACATCTTCAGCGTATAATGCATCCTTACAGCCTGGTACTTCATACAGGTGAGCTTTATACACAACACACCTTCAGAGTATAATGCATCCTTACAGCCTGGTCCTTCATACAGCCAGGTGAGGGAACATACGCTTGATACACAACACATCCTCAGAGTATAATGCATCCTTACAGCCTGGTACTTAATACAGGTGAGCTCCATACACAAAACACCTTCAGAGTATAATGCATCCTTACAGCCTGGTCCTTCATACAGCCAGGTGAGTGAACATACGCTTCATACACAACACATCTTCAGCGTATAATGCATATTCAGAGTATAATGTATCCTTACAGCCTGGTCCTTCATACAGCCAGGTGAGTGAACATACACTTCATACACAACACATCTTCAGAGTATAATGCATCCTTACAGCCTGGTCCTTCATACAGCCAGGTGAGTGAACATACGCTTGATACACAACACATCCTCAGAGTATAATGCATCCTTACAGCCTGGTACTTAATACAGGTGAGCTCCATACACAAAACACCTTCAGAGTATAATGCATCCTTACAGCCTGGTCCTTCATACAGCCAGGTGAGTGAACATACGCTTCATACACAACACACCTTCAGAGTATAATGCATCCTTACAGCCTGGTCCTTCATACAGCCAGGTGAGTGAACATACGCTTCATACACAATACATCTTCAGAGTATAATGCATCCTTACAGCCTGGTCCTTCATGCAGCCAGGTGAGTGAACATACGCTTCATACACAACACATCTTCAGAGTATAATGCATCCTTACAGCCTGGTCCTTCATACAGCCAGGTGAGTGAACATACGCTTCATACACAACACACCTTCAGAGTATAATGCATCCTTACAGCCTGGTCCTTCATACAGCCAGGTGAGTGAACATACGCTTCATACACAAACACCTTCAGAGTATAATGCATCCTTACAGCCTGGTCCTTCATACAGCCAGGTGAGTGAACATACTCTTCATACACAATACATCTTCAGAGTATAATGCATCCTTACAGCCTGGTCCTTCATACAGCCAGGTGAGTGAACATACACTTCATACACAACACATCTTCAGAGTATAATGCATCCTTACAGCCTGGTCCTTCATACAGCCAGGTGAGTGAACATACTCTTCATACACAATACATCTTCAGAGTATAATGCATCCTTACAGCCTGGTCCTTCATACAGCCAGGTGAGTGAACATACGCTTCATACACAACACATCTTCAGAGTATAATGCATCCTTACAGCCTCGTCCTTCATACAGCCAGGTGAGTGAACATACGCTTGATACACAACACATCCTCAGAGTATAATGCATCCTTACAGCCTGGTACTTAATACAGGTGAGCTCCATACACAAAACACCTTCAGAGTATAATGCATCCTTACAGCCTGGTCCTTCATACAGCCAGGTGAGTGAACATACGCTTCATACACAACACATCTTCAGCGTATAATGCATCCTTACAGCCTGGTACTTCATACAGGTGAGCTTTATACACAACACACCTTCAGAGTATAATGCATCCTTACAGCCTGGTCCTTCATACAGCCAGGTGAGTGAACATACGCTTGATACACAACACATCCTCAGAGTATAATGCATCCTTACAGCCTGGTACTTAATACAGGTGAGCTCCATACACAAAACACCTTCAGAGTATAATGCATCCTTACAGCCTGGTCCTTCATACAGCCAGGTGAGTGAACATACGCTTCATACACAACACATCTTCAGCGTATAATGCATATTCAGAGTATAATGTATCCTTACAGCCTGGTCCTTCATACAGCCAGGTGAGTGAACATACACTTCATACACAACACATCTTCAGAGTATAATGCATCCTTACAGCCTGGTCCTTCATACAGCCAGGTGAGTGAACATACGCTTGATACACAACACATCCTCAGAGTATAATGCATCCTTACAGCCTGGTACTTAATACAGGTGAGCTCCATACACAAAACACCTTCAGAGTATAATGCATCCTTACAGCCTGGTCCTTCATACAGCCAGGTGAGTGAACATACGCTTCATACACAACACACCTTCAGAGTATAATGCATCCTTACAGCCTGGTCCTTCATACAGCCAGGTGAGTGAACATACGCTTCATACACAATACATCTTCAGAGTATAATGCATCCTTACAGCCTGGTCCTTCATACAGCCAGGTGAGTGAACATACGCTTCATACACAACACATCTTCAGAGTATAATGCATCCTTACAGCCTGGTCCTTCATACAGCCAGGTGAGTGAACATACACTTCATACACAACACACCTTCAGAGTATAATGCATCCTTACAGCCTGGTCCTTCATACAGCCAGGTGAGTGAACATACGCTTCATACACAACACACCTTCAGAGTATAATGCATCCTTACAGCCTGGTCCTTCATACAGCCAGGTGAGTGAACATACTCTTCATACACAATACATCTTCAGAGTATAATGCATCCTTACAGCCTGGTCCTTCATACAGCCAGGTGAGTGAACATACACTTCATACACAACACATCTTCAGAGTATAATGCATCCTTACAGCCTGGTCCTTCATACAGCCAGGTGAGTGAACATACGCTTCATACACAACACACCTTCAGAGTATAATGCATCCTTACAGCCTGGTCCTTCATACAGCCAGGTGAGTGAACATACGCTTCATACACAACACATCTTCAGAGTATAATGCATCCTTACAGCCTCGTCCTTCATACAGCCAGGTGAGTGAACATACGCTTGATACACAACACATCCTCAGAGTATAATGCATCCTTACAGCCTGGTACTTAATACAGGTGAGCTCCATACACAAAACACCTTCAGAGTATAATGCATCCTTACAGCCTGGTCCTTCATACAGCCAGGTGAGTGAACATACGCTTCATACACAACACATCTTCAGCGTATAATGCATCCTTACAGCCTGGTACTTCATACAGGTGAGCTTTATACACAACACACCTTCAGAGTATAATGCATCCTTACAGCCTGGTCCTTCATACAGCCAGGTGAGTGAACATACGCTTGATACACAACACATCCTCAGAGTATAATGCATCCTTACAGCCTGGTACTTAATACAGGTGAGCTCCATACACAAAACACCTTCAGAGTATAATGCATCCTTACAGCCTGGTCCTTCATACAGCCAGGTGAGTGAACATACGCTTCATACACAACACATCTTCAGCGTATAATGCATATTCAGAGTATAATGTATCCTTACAGCCTGGTCCTTCATACAGCCAGGTGAGTGAACATACACTTCATACACAACACATCTTCAGAGTATAATGCATCCTTACAGCCTGGTCCTTCATACAGCCAGGTGAGTGAACATACGCTTGATACACAACACATCCTCAGAGTATAATGCATCCTTACAGCCTGGTACTTAATACAGGTGAGCTCCATACACAAAACACCTTCAGAGTATAATGCATCCTTACAGCCTGGTCCTTCATACAGCCAGGTGAGTGAACATACGCTTCATACACAACACACCTTCAGAGTATAATGCATCCTTACAGCCTGGTCCTTCATACAGCCAGGTGAGTGAACATACGCTTCATACACAATACATCTTCAGAGTATAATGCATCCTTACAGCCTGGTCCTTCATGCAGCCAGGTGAGTGAACATACGCTTCATACACAACATCTTCAGAGTATAATGCATCCTTACAGCCTGGTCCTTCATACATCCAGGTGAGTGAACATATGCTTGATACACAACACACCTTCAGAGTATAATGCATCCTTACAGCCTGGTCCTTCATACAGCCAGGTGAGTGAACACACGCTTCATACACAACACATCTTCAGAGTATAATGCATCCTTACAGCCTGGTACTTCATACAGGTGAGCTTTACACACAACACACCTTCAGAGTATAATGCATCCTTACAGCCTGGTCCTTCATACAGCCAGGTGAGTGAACATACGCTTCATACACAACACAGCTTCAGCGTATAATGCATCCTTACAGCCTGGTACTTCATACAGGTGAGCTTTATACACAACACACCTTCAGAGTATAATGCATCCTTACAGCCTGGTCCTTCATACAGCCAGGTGAGGGAACATACGCTTGATTCACAACACATCCTCAGAGTATAATGCAGCCTTACTGCCTCGTACTTCATACAGGTGAGCTAATAGACTCTTCACACACAACACACCTTCAGAGTATAATGCATCCTTACAGCCTGGTAGTTCACAGGTGAGCTCCATACACAACACACCTTCAGAGTATAATGCATCCTTACAGCCTGGTCCTTCATACAGCCAGGTGAGTGAACATACGCTTCATACACAACACACCTTCAGAGTATAATGCATCCTTACAGCCTGGTCCTTCATACAGCCAGGTGAGTGAACATACACTTCATACACAACACACCTTCAGAGTATAATGCATCCTTACAGCCTGGTCCTTCATACAGCCAGGTGAGTGAACATACGCAACACACCTTCAGAGTATAATGCATCCTTACAGCCTGGTCCTTCATACAGCCAGGTGAGTGAACATACTCTTCATACACAATACATCTTCAGAGTATAATGCATCCTTACAGCCTGGTCCTTCATACAGCCAGGTGAGTGAACATACACTTCATACACAACACATCTTCAGAGTATAATGCATCCTTACAGCCTGGTCCTTCATACAGCCAGGTGAGTGAACATACTCTTCATACACAATACATCTTCAGAGTATAATGCATCCTTACAGCCTGGTCCTTCATACAGCCAGGTGAGTGAACATACGCTTCATACACAACACATCTTCAGAGTATAATGCATCCTTACAGCCTGGTACTTCATACAGGTGAGCTTTATACACAACACACCTTCAGAGTATAATGCATCCTTACAGCCTGGTCCTTCATACAGCCAGGTGAGTGAACATACGCTTGATTCACAACACATCCTCAGAGTATAATGCAGCCTTACTGCCTCGTACTTCATACAGGTGAGCTAATAGACTCTTCACACACAACACACCTTCAGAGTATAATGCATCCTTACAGCCTGGTAGTTCACAGGTGAGCTCCATACACAACACACCTTCAGAGTATAATGCATCCTTACAGCCTGGTCCTTCATACAGCCAGGTGAGTGAACATACACTTCATACACAACACATCTTCAGAGTATAATGCATCCTTACAGCCTGGTCCTTCATACAGCCAGGTGAGTGAACATACGCTTCATACACAATACATCTTCAGAGTATAATGCATCCTTACAGCCTGGTCCTTCATACAGCCAGGTGAGTGAACATACACTTCATACACAACACATCTTCAGAGTATAATGCATCCTTACAGCCTGGTCCTTCATACAGCCAGGTGAGTGAACATACGCTTGATACACAACACATCCTCAGAGTATAATGCATCCTTACAGCCTGGTACTTAATACAGGTGAGCTCCATACACAAAACACCTTCAGAGTATAATGCATCCTTACAGCCTGGTCCTTCATACAGCCAGGTGAGTGAACATACGCTTCATACACAACACATCTTCAGCGTATAATGCATCCTTACAGCCTGGTACTTCATACAGGTGAGCTTTATACACAACACACCTTCAGAGTATAATGCATCCTTACAGCCTGGTCCTTCATACAGCCAGGTGAGTGAACATACGCTTGATACACAACACATCCTCAGAGTATAATGCATCCTTACAGCCTGGTACTTAATACAGGTGAGCTCCATACACAAAACACCTTCAGAGTATAATGCATCCTTACAGCCTGGTCCTTCATACAGCCAGGTGAGTGAACATACGCTTCATACACAACACATCTTCAGCGTATAATGCATATTCAGAGTATAATGTATCCTTACAGCCTGGTCCTTCATACAGCCAGGTGAGTGAACATACACTTCATACACAACACATCTTCAGAGTATAATGCATCCTTACAGCCTGGTCCTTCATACAGCCAGGTGAGTGAACATACGCTTGATACACAACACATCCTCAGAGTATAATGCATCCTTACAGCCTGGTACTTAATACAGGTGAGCTCCATACACAAAACACCTTCAGAGTATAATGCATCCTTACAGCCTGGTCCTTCATACAGCCAGGTGAGTGAACATACGCTTCATACACAACACACCTTCAGAGTATAATGCATCCTTACAGCCTGGTCCTTCATACAGCCAGGTGAGTGAACATACGCTTCATACACAATACATCTTCAGAGTATAATGCATCCTTACAGCCTGGTCCTTCATACAGCCAGGTGAGTGAACATACGCTTCATACACAACATCTTCAGAGTATAATGCATCCTTACAGCCTGGTCCTTCATACAGCCAGGTGAGTGAACATACACTTCATACACAACACACCTTCAGAGTATAATGCATCCTTACAGCCTGGTCCTTCATACAGCCAGGTGAGTGAACATACGCTTCATTCACAACACACCTTCAGAGTATAATGCATCCTTACAGCCTGGTCCTTCATACAGCCAGGTGAGTGAACATACTCTTCATACACAATACATCTTCAGAGTATAATGCATCCTTACAGCCTGGTCCTTCATACAGCCAGGTGAGTGAACATACACTTCATACACAACACATCTTCAGAGTATAATGCATCCTTACAGCCTGGTCCTTCATACAGCCAGGTGAGTGAACATACGCTTCATACACAATACATCTTCAGAGTATAATGCATCCTTACAGCCTGGTCCTTCATACAGCCAGGTGAGTGAACATACACTTCATACACAACACATCTTCAGAGTATAATGCATCCTTACAGCCTCGTCCTTCATACAGCCAGGTGAGTGAACATACGCTTGATACACAACACATCCTCAGAGTATAATGCATCCTTACAGCCTGGTACTTAATACAGGTGAGCTCCATACACAAAACACCTTCAGAGTATAATGCATCCTTACAGCCTGGTCCTTCATACAGCCAGGTGAGTGAACATACGCTTCATACACAACACATCTTCAGCGTATAATGCATCCTTACAGCCTGGTACTTCATACAGGTGAGCTTTATACACAACACACCTTCAGAGTATAATGCATCCTTACAGCCTGGTCCTTCATACAGCCAGGTGAGGGAACATACGCTTGATACACAACACATCCTCAGAGTATAATGCATCCTTACAGCCTGGTACTTAATACAGGTGAGCTCCATACACAAAACACCTTCAGAGTATAATGCATCCTTACAGCCTGGTCCTTCATACAGCCAGGTGAGTGAACATACGCTTCATACACAACACATCTTCAGCGTATAATGCATATTCAGAGTATAATGTATCCTTACAGCCTGGTCCTTCATACAGCCAGGTGAGTGAACATACACTTCATACACAACACATCTTCAGAGTATAATGCATCCTTACAGCCTGGTCCTTCATACAGCCAGGTGAGTGAACATACGCTTGATACACAACACATCCTCAGAGTATAATGCATCCTTACAGCCTGGTACTTAATACAGGTGAGCTCCATACACAAAACACCTTCAGAGTATAATGCATCCTTACAGCCTGGTCCTTCATACAGCCAGGTGAGTGAACATACGCTTCATACACAACACACCTTCAGAGTATAATGCATCCTTACAGCCTGGTCCTTCATACAGCCAGGTGAGTGAACATACGCTTCATACACAATACATCTTCAGAGTATAATGCATCCTTACAGCCTGGTCCTTCATACAGCCAGGTGAGTGAACATACGCTTCATACACAACATCTTCAGAGTATAATGCATCCTTACAGCCTGGTCCTTCATACATCCAGGTGAGTGAACATATGCTTGATACACAACACACCTTCAGAGTATAATGCATCCTTACAGCCTGGTCCTTCATACAGCCAGGTGAGTGAACATACGCTTCATACACAACACATCTTCAGAGTATAATGCATCCTTACAGCCTGGTACTTCATACAGGTGAGCTTTACACACAACACACCTTCAGAGTATAATGCATCCTTACAGCCTGGTCCTTCATACAGCCAGGTGAGTGAACATACGCTTCATACACAACACATCTTCAGCGTATAATGCATCCTTACAGCCTGGTACTTCATACAGGTGAGCTTTATACACAACACACCTTCAGAGTATAATGCATCCTTACAGCCTGGTCCTTCATACAGCCAGGTGAGTGAACATACGCTTGATACACAACACATCCTCAGAGTATAATGCAGCCTTACAGCCTCGTACTTCATACAGGTGAGCTAATAGACTCTTCACACACAACACACCTTCAGAGTATAATGCATCCTTACAGCCTGGTAGTTCACAGGTGAGCTCCATACACAACACACCTTCAGAGTATAATGCATCCTTACAGCCTGGTCCTTCATACAGCCAGGTGAGTGAACATACGCTTCATACACAACACATCTTCAGAGTATAATGCATCCTTACAGCCTGGTCCTTCATACAGCCAGGTGAGTGAACATACACTTCATACACAACACACCTTCAGAGTATAATGCATCCTTACAGCCTGGTCCTTCATACAGCCAGGTGAGTGAACATACGCTTCATACACACCTTCAGAGTATAATGCATCCTTACAGCCTGGTCCTTCATACAGCCAGGTGAGTGAACATACTCTTCATACACAATACATCTTCAGAGTATAATGCATCCTTACAGCCTGGTCCTTCATACAGCCAGGTGAGTGAACATACGCTTGATTCACAACACATCCTCAGAGTATAATGCATCCTTACAGCCTCGTACTTCATACAGGTAACACACGTGTCATGC